>JAEQML010051262.1:0-45757 GCA_016904865.1 Pissodes strobi
AATTTAATACATAACCCTATCATCATCATTAATCAAACAATTTCTAAGAATTAATAATTCATAGAACTCTTCGAGGCGTACTGATTTAGCTTCTTAATTATACAGATTGCAGACACTAATTCACGGGAAATTGATACCTTGAATTGGGGAAAACAACACCGAAGCTCAAATAACTAATTTACGAAAATATAATCGATATATTGAACGAGTATGATGCTCTATTTTGATAGTGCTCTCTATAGTCATTTAATGGCAGTAAGCGTTATATGATGTATGCATATTTGGAGGCCTGGTTGTTCCCATTAAGATCCTTAACAAAATAATTATTTCGGGAATTGAATATTTCGTTATCTTTATAATTTTAGTAACTTATTATATTATTAGAAACGGCTAATAGGCTGAGTAATGCGTATATTAATAATATAAGCTCTATTTGAAGCTTCATATGAAGAAGTGTTTAACCTATATTTTGTGTGTTGTTGTTTGTTTTTGTGGTCTGTGAAAATTGAATCAAAACGACGGAAAGGAGACAAAATATATAGCTTTTTTCCATCTTAAACGAAAAGGGAAGGTTGATGCTTCAAGCACAATTGAAGATACTGCCAAAGAATCAGTATTAATATCGAAAATTTTATCAAACAATTTTAAGTCAAGGTTAACCTCAAAATGGAATGCGACGTGTGCGATCAGACCATCAAGCCAGGTTTGCTGTATAAATGTGATATTTGCACGTGCTTAAGCTGCAAATCTTGTGGACAGTTAACGTCCTCGGAGATAAAAGTGTTGGAATTAAATTCCTGAGTTATGAGGTTTTACTGCTCAAAATGTAGGGATCATGAACCGGGTGCAATATTTCAAAATTTAATAAGCTCTAAAAACGAATTAGTTAAAGCCAAGGAGAGTATTATTGCCACTAAAGATCATCTTATAAAAAGCTTGGAAGAACAGATTACACTCATGAAAAAGGAAATGGAAGATACAAAGAAAAAAGCAGTCAGGCTGGGGAAGATGAGTATGAGGGTCGTAGGAAGTACAGTGAGGTTATTGAAAAAAAAAACAGTGAAGTATTAGTAGTGAAATCAAAGAAAGTTCAAGAAAGTTCGGTTAGGGACATTTATTGAAGAAAATATTGATCCGGGAAAAATCAAATTGGGGGTCTCACGTATGAAGTATACTAAGGATGGAGGAGTGGTAATAAGTTGTGAAAGGAACGAGGATTTGGTTAGTGTATCTGACAGTATTAAAAAGCAATTTGGAGCAGAGTATGAAATTACAATACCAGAAAAAAGGTGTCCGAAAGTTAAAATTATCAATGTAGAGGAAAAATTGTTAACTAACGAGAATGACTTTGTAGATAAAATTATCCCACAAAATGCTATAACCACCAAAGATTCTGAAAGAAAAATTACAATAGTTAAGCACTACAAGGGAAAACAGGGCAAGAAAAGTGTTCTACTTGAAGTTGATCCTAACACATACAAACTGATCCAGAATAAAGAAAAATTATCTATTGGCTGGAAGTCATACAGATTTTTTGATCACATTAATGTTGTTCAATGCTATAAGTGCTATAAGTTTGGCCATATGGCTGGAGACTGCAAATCTAGTAGGAATGTGCGCCCTAAATGTACCAGAGATCATAGAGGGGAAGAATGCCAATCACAGGAAGTTATATGTTCAAACTGTAAATACGTTGCAAATGTATTGAAGGTGCCGAATGTGAATTTTAGACGTCCACCTTATGATAAAAACTGCGAATCTTATAAAAGGATATATAGAGAATAAGAGCAAAAAGTGAATTATCCGAGCAATTTTCCCAGACCAAAATAGCAATTAAACGGTCAACTGATATACAATGACTCCATAGGATTTACATTTAAAATAGGGACCCTATCAAGAAAGTCCGCTGAGAATTTGTTCGGCATCAATATCTGGCCACCCGGGGCTCAAGTTAGATGGTCATCGGAATCTGAAATCCCTCAGAAAACTACAAAACTAAAAAAAAACTACAGAGCTCTATCTAACTCCCTCCACCAAGGCGAAAGTGGCTAGCAGTCCGACCTCTGGCACCCTGCGGGACTTTCCCTCTCCATTCAGTGAAGCTAACGCGCACAAGGTAATTACAGTAACTTCTGACAAACAAGCTATCGCTGCTTGCAAAACTAATGCCCTTGTGAGCGATGTCAAAATTAAACTGTCTAAGGAATCATCCCATAAACCATCCTTCTCACAGGCCGCCAGTAAGTCTAACGACTCTAGTAATCGTTTCCTTATGGCAAGGCTAAGGGAACCTGCCATCTTCAGAGCCATTAGGTTGTACCTTGCCTATTTGTATGACCAACCTGCCTCGGTATGCTATGAGGGATTTACCAACATAAGCATCAGATTATTCCTAGCATCTGAAGGACTGCCAATCCAGGATGACATTTTACGTAAGGTCTACCACGACTTTCATGCCTCATATGGGTTTAAACACACTGAAGTGGAAGAAGATCTTTGTTCCTACAGATCCCATGTTATTTCCGAGAGGACGATTCAGCTTCAGAAGTCCAGAGAGGGTCACCAAAAATACTTCTCCAGCGGCTCCCCGAAGAAATATTTTTAAGCAGCTTGACGTGTCTTGAGTGACTAGATTCCAGTAATCCTGACTCCAGGCTTAGTATGGTTCTTATTAATGTTGCCTCATTTCGAAATAAGACTGATGAATTGTTTTTGTTTTTGGAGGAATCAGGGTTCCCCCAACTAGTTGCAATTACAGAGCACTGGCTGAGTGAGAATGAACCGCTTTATGAAAAGTACCCCACAATAGCCAGATATAATCGGAAAAACTCGGCTCATGGGGGAACACTGATTCTTTCCTTGAGCGAGGGCTTTTTACCTGTAACTAAATTTCATCATCTCCAATCGGATAACTACTTTGAATTTTCCATTGTATACAATAAGAACCTTGATTTACACGTAATTTGTATATATAGAGCGCCAAATTCCGATGTGCAATTGTTCCTTGATAACCTGCTAAGCTTGTTAGATGGTCTGCCGGTGAAAGGCAAGAAAATTTTGTGCGGTGATTTAAATATTGACTACGATACCGCTTGTGCTGCCCAAAAATCATTAATTTCTATTTTTGACTCTTTTGGTCTTTCAATGCATGTAACCTCTCCAACTCGGATTTCTAACAATTCCTCTTCTATCATTGACTATGTAGCGTCCGACTTTCCTTCGATTGATGTCCAATCGAAAGTAACTAGCGCGGGTCTCTCAGATCATGAGGCAGTAATCTCCAAATTCAATACTTCTTATAGGCCCCCAAAAAAAACTCGCCACCTAGGTAGAATCTTCTCAGCCTCCAATTTTTCATCCTTTCGTAACCTTTGCCTAAAGATCAACTGGAATTTTGAATCAGGTGAACTTGATTCTGACTTTGGTGGTTTCTTAAATAAAATTATAAATGCATTCAATAAAGTCTTCCCGCTTAAATACATTAAACCTAAACGTCACAAACCATGGACTACGAAAGCCTTACGCATATCTGCAAAAAATATGCGTTCCCTCTCATACATAAAAAAATTCACTAACTCCACTCAAGTTCTTGAATTCATTTCGATTTATGGAAGATCTACCTAAAACTTATCAAGACAGCAAAGAAACTATATTATCAGAATCGTTTATCAACTGCTAAAAACGTATCCAAGGAGACCTGGTCCATTATTAACGATCTTAGAGGCAAAACAAATTCCGCGAATCAGAGCATGCCAAAACCAAATGATTCGAACGAATATTTTGTCAACGTGAGCAAAAATGTTACCTCTGGTATTTCTCCTTCTCTCGACCCTCTCTCGTTTCTGCCTCCTTCTAAAAAAGTCGCTGATAGTTTTTTCCTAAGCCCTGTGACCAGCCTTGAACTTCTTCAGGTAATGAGCAGCATAAAGAGTAAATCAGCTTGTAGCACTGGTAATCTGTCAATTAAAATTTTCTTGAACCTCCCACTTCCAATTCTGGATGTCCTAGCTTCCTTAATTAATGCGTCCTTCACGAAAGGTGTTTTTCCCGAATACCTCAAAACTGCGATAATTATTCCTCTTCATAAGGGAGGTGAAAAGGATGTCTTATGCAATTATCGTCCAATTGCTCTGTTGCCTGTACTCTCTAAAATCATTGAAAAGTTATTAAAAAATCGCCTCATGCCATTTCTCCATGGCATACTGTCCCCGGAACAGTTCGGATTTTTACCAAACAAGTGTAGAAATGACGCCATTTTCTCGTTGCTTCACGATGTTTACTCATCCCTTAACAACAAGCTCCCCACTGCTACAGTCTTCTGTGATTACGCTAAAGCGTTTGACTGTGTGTGTCATGACATCTTGTTAAGAAAACTAAATTTTTATGGAATCCGTGGTATTCCTTCGAACTGGTTTCAATCTTATCTTGAAAATAGACAGCAGTTTGTTAGAGCGAACGGTTCTGATTCTGATTGCAGATTAATTACCAGTGGAGTTCCACAGGGCTCTGTTCTTGGGCCTATCCTTTTTCTAATATATATTAATGACATTACATACCTAAAAATCAATGGTAAAATTTCTCTCTTTGCTGACGACATAAGCATAACTTGGAGTGATTCTAATACTTTCTCCCTACACTCTAATATCTCCAGCGATCTCGTCACAATCAAAACTTGGTCTGACTCAAATTGGCTGTGTTTCAACGTTGATAAAACGTTAGCCTTATCTTATAAAATAACCTTACAACAACCTTTGCTACTTCACAACAGCAATATTAAATACGTTGAATCGGCTAAATTCCTAGGTTTGAGTATTAGTGCCAACCTTAAGTGGTCCGCACATATTGATTCTTTAACAAAAAAGCTTTCTTCTGCCTGCTTCGCAATTCGATCGGTTTCGAAGGAACTAAATCTGTCTACTGCCAGGCTCACTTACTTCTCTTTGTTTGAATCTCATCTTCGCTACGGCCTTCCCTTTTGGGGCTGCTGTAACACCGAGAAATTTCGTACCATTTTCAAACTTCAAAAGAGAGCAATTCGTTATTTATTTGGTCTTAATGGCAGAGCTCATTGCGAATACTACTTTAAAAAATATAAAATTCTTACGCTTCCTGCTTTGTTTATTTTAGAAACAACTTGTTTAATACGCAAATATCGAACCATATTTTCCGAAAGGCCACAACATGAGTACCCAACAAGAAATTCGAGTCAGGACATATACCTTCCTTTTCCCTCGTCTGAATTAACAAAAAATTCTATTCTTTATAACTCCAAGAAGTTGTACAATGCACTCCCGCTACATCTTAAATCCATCCCTACATTTGCTAAATTTCGTGAAAAAACGAAAGCTTACCTACTAGAAAGACCTTATTATCCTATAAATGAGTTTTGCGTGAATTAGATTTTTTTTTCCTCCATTAATTTTCTTGGGCTTCATGTGAGGCGGTGAAATTTTTTTTTATATTATATATATTTTTTATAATAGGTATAGGATTATCTTTTTGACGAATTAGTGATTTTTCAGATATACAGGAATTACACAAAATTAAATAGCAAGCTATCAATTTTAGTCATGTTTTGTTTACTTTTACTCGGTATTTTCAACTCTGCAGCATATGCATATTGCCGTTCACCGACATGACCTTCCTTATTTCTTCAAACAGCACGCTTCGTTATAATGTATGTTTAATATTTTGATAACACTAGGTTTTTTTACCCTATGTTTTGTGTACTTCCTGTGGATCTAGTTCAACTGCTTATGATGTTCTGTAATATAGTTTTTTTGTTAAATCGTCACCAATTTCAATTTGAAAATTGCTTGTTCTATTTTTATCGTATATATTATTGTATATATTAAGTTTTGTTTTGTTTTGTATTTGCCCTACTATGGTTAGTTTATTTATTTTAGTTAGCTTTGTCCATAAAATTTATTTGAATTTTTCTGTGGCAATAAAGCATACTTGACTTGACTTTGACTTTGACTTGAATATTCAAGGCTTAAGTGCACACAAAAACGAATTGGAATTAATGATAGACAAATGGAAACCTGCAATAGTCTGTTTATCCGAGGCATGCATAACGGATGAAATGTATGATCATGAAAGTGAGATAGAAGGGTACCGTAAGATAAATACAACATCATACAGTCGACATACAGGAGGAACAATTATTTACATAAGGGAAGATCTGCATTTCGAAATATTGATGAGAAAATCAGTTGTAAATGTTATATGGATAACAGGAGTGGAAATTACAATAGAAAGAAGGAAATTTTTGGTATTTAGCCTGTAACACTCACCTGCTGCAAGTCACGCTGATTTCTTAGCACACTTGGAGGACTTATTAGAGGAATTTTCATCTAAGGGGGAAACTCTCGTATGTATAGGAGACTACAATATAGATATATCTAAAAGCACTTTGTACTCTGAAAGATTAAAAAAAATAATATCTCAAAATGTCCTTTATCAGAATGTTTCGAACTTCACCAGAATTACTAGTCATACATCAAAAATGATAGATCTACTGATTACTAATGACAAAAACTTGATACCTATAGTACACCTAACCCCAAAAATTACAGACCACTCTATTATAACAGTTGAAATGAAGAAAGTTGAAGAACAATGTGATATTGTAAAAGTTTCAAGAGAGTATAATAATTTCAACGAATTAAACTTTCAATTAGATCTGCACAGAAGTTGATGTATTAGCAGATCGGTTGGTAGGCATATTGGCTGATACACTGAACAGACATGCTCCAAAAACAGAAAAAGTCATAAAAGACAAGTAAACAGGTAAAAAATGGTGGACACGAGACATAAAATTGAATATACAAGAAAGAGATCAACTTTACCGAAGAGCAATAATAACTAAAAGCGAGGATGACTTTCGTCAATACAAAATCTAAAGAAATAAAGTGGTCAATATGACAAGAGAACAAAAAAGGCAATACTATAATACGAAAATAGATTTGAACAAGGACGACTCATCTGAAATGTGGAAAACAATAAAACAGTCGGTAGGAGGAAAAAACAAAGTCAAACAGACGGGGATATATTTTAATGGCAAAATGGAAAGGGATGAGACTATAATAGCAGAAAACTTTAATGAATACATTATACGAAGCATTGAAGCAATAACCCCCAAGATTATTGATCAGGCCAAACAGAAGTAATAGGAAAGATAGATTACTGTAACACAAAGCTGTCTGAGTTTAAGTTGCTTTCATTAGCTGAAATGAAAGTCACAGCAAAACATCTTAAGAAAAAAAGTAGTAGTGTTGATGGAATAACAACAAACATCTTCCAAAAAGCATTTGAAGTGATCGGTGATAGATTCTTAAATCTGATAAACAATAGTATGCAATATGGGGCATTCCCTATGCAGTGGAAAAATCCACAGTTGTGCCAATAGAAAAAAAAAACAAACACAAATAAGTGTGAAGAATTTCGGCCCATAAATATGGTGCCAGTATATGAAAAATTATTAGAGGTAGTTGTGAACAAACAGTTTATAGAGTATTTTCAGAATAACAAACTCCTTAGTGAATTTCAAGCAGGTTTTATAAAAAACAACTCGTGTGAGAGTGCGTTGCAGATAGTTCTAATAGATTGGAAAGCGGCATTACACCAAAAGAAAATTATAGCGGTGGTCTTTCTGGACTTCCGCAGAGCATTCGAGACTATTGACCGAACATTACTTATAGAAAAATTGAAGAGATATGGAATACAAGACACGTCGCTTAAATGGTTTAAAAAATACCTATCAGAACGGACTCAAGAATCAAGATATATGAGTGAAACTTCGGTATTAAGACAATATATTTTTGGTGTTCCTCAAGAGACAGTACTGGGGCCCAACTTGTTCATTGTGTACATAAATGACATTGTTAAAACTATGAGTAAGTGTAAAGTTCAGCTTTTTGCAGACGATACTCTATTATACATAGTTGGAGAGAATGTGGATGTAGTGGTAAAAACTATGAATGACGAGCTGGTAGTGCTGTATAAGTATAGCTTACGCAAAATGGCTTAAGTTTAAACATAGAAAAAACGAAATTTATGATAATAAAAAGCAGATACAATTCCATGCAAACTAAATCTCATGCAGGTGTTACTGTGAATAACCAGAATATAGAACAGGTGGATCAATGCAAATACCTAGGCGTTGTGATTGATGAGCAACTAACTTTTTCACATCATGCTGAATACGTAACAAAGAAAATTGCAAGGAAAGTTAACCTCTTGGGCAGAATGAACACTTATCTTAGTGAATGGTCCAAACTAACAATCTATACAGTGATTATTTTGCCACATCTAAATTACTGCTCATCTATTTTGTTTCTGCTAAACAACACACAGACAGATATACTGCAAAGAAAGTAAAATCATACTATGCGGTATATTCTTGGATGCAATCGTTACACTAGTGTAAACTTAATGTTGGAGTTAACTGGTATCCTAAGTGTAAAACAAACAGTATTTTTGAACACAATGATTCTCATATATAAAATAAAACACGGTTTGTGCCCTGATCATTTATTAAGAAATACTCGTTACATAACAGATATACATAGATCAGACACGTGCTAGAGGGGACTTTTATGTATCCACGGTTTCTACGAGTTATACTCAGAATCATTTCTTCCATAAAGGACTTATCCAATACAACAATCTGCCCCCTTGGGTGAAAGAGTCTGGTACACTGGGGATCTCTCGAAGGAAATGCACTGAGTACTGTAAAGATAAGCTGACAATATAAATGTTTATTAATGTGTGATCATGTAAATTGTATGTTGTCTTTTCTTCATTTGTTCTTCCTATGTATAGTCTCAATATTGTGCTTATTGTTACCAAATGTACTGACATAAATTATCAAATGTATGTTATCTGTTAGCATGTGCTATTACTTATTAATAAATAAATAAAAAAAAATAAAAAAATTATAAGGCTCCATAAGGCTTCTTAAATAATATCTCGAATCATCCAATATACTGAATCATTTGAACAACATTCGCCTATCCATTATTTACATTATGGCATAATGACATGGAGAAGCACAATATGCACAATAGTATGGTTCGTCTATTCTATCCATTCAATTCATTGTCTATCAATTTCATTATTAAATAGGATAAGTACATAAAGAGTAGCAAGCTCCATATTTGCTATATAGTCACGCTCACATGAAAATTGCGTAAGACCACAAATGTAAATTTTGCAGTAGGAGAAAGAAAACAGGTTTTACCTGAGAGTGATATAATACTAGTAGTTTTTTTGAAATCATGATTTTCTGTGGAAAGTAAATTGATGAATGTTAAAAGAAATATATGTTTTTTTTAGTTTCGATAATTTAATGGACTTAGGCAAAAATCATATAAAAACTCTTTAAATTTTTGGACTTCTGCAAATTTCAATTAAAATTATAAATCCATTCTTTTACTTCTAATATTTGTTATTTAGATGCTTACAAAACATTGAATATTAAGAACATATAATACTAAATAAAATATTACATACAAAAAGAAAGGTTACTCATGTTCAAGACTATTATAGGATTGGAAGTGTTCAAATTTTTCCCGTTTAATTTTTAATTTATCGTGGCATAGTCTTGACAGTTGCTGCTTGGGGACAATAATTGAGCATTTTCTATTGAATCTGATGGGAAGGATCTGAAACTCATCAGAATGTCTAATTTTATATTTGGTGGATCCGTCTGAATTGTATTTTAAAGCTCTAAGATTATGCACGGTAGGGTTATTTTTTGTACGTCCAGGGATGAATCGCATTGAAAAACTTGATTTTAGAACAATCCTTAAATAAGCGTGATTTAAATATTGCATATCATAAGGTCTTGGGTTCTTTCCCGCAGTTTTTAAGAAATTAACGTCGTCGGCTGGTATATATATTACTCATCATCAGAACGTCTAATCTTGTATTCAACGGATTCGTCTGAATTGTATTTTAAAGCTCTAAGATCTTGCACGGTAGGTCGGTTTTTGTACGTCCAGGGATGAATACCATTGAAAAAGTTGATTTCAGAAAAATGCTTAAAATAAGCGTGATTTAAATATTGCAATCATAAGGTCTTGAGTTCTTTCTAGCAGTTTTTAACAAATTCCTGAAATTATTTTTTCAATTGTCGAATACATAGACTCGCATTCAATTTGCGTATGCTCCTTATCTAAATATGTTTTGAATGATACAAACATTGTTTTCTAAAAGGGCATTCGACAAAGTGGAATTGCGATTCTGTGCACCACAACCGTCACTGTAAAGGATAATAAGTTTTAATTTGGATTAATGGTTGGTAAGACTATATAAAAAGGTACAAATAATCGAGGCAAAACAGCCTGCCTTTAACCGCGTACCACAGGAAACTGTATCCACTCCTACAGCAGGATTCACCATTGCCTCGTAAAATGTGATATTACAATTGTGCAAACTGGGAGAATCCAAGAGAGTTTTACCTGGATTTTCCTCGGTTCAACGTCTGCTTTGGCAGTGACCATCCGTCGATTTATCCGCCTCTTCCAGAATAAAAAATTTCAATTAGGTATTTAATGAATACAAGATTTGTTTTTTTGACGTGTAAACATCTTACGCGGCGGTATGAGGGTAAATCTCGGCAAATGGGACGGAAATGTGCAAGCGGATAGGGACGGAAATGTTCAAGCGACTGCGACATCATAGCCATGCGCAATGATTTTACGAGGGCTACTCAAATATTTGTACATGCCGATATAGGATATGTTTACACATCAGTGTCTCGAGTACCAGCAGACTCGCTAATTTTTTTTTTAATTAAATCAAATTATTTACTTTGTCTTTTTTTATAATGAGGTCAAGTCGTTTGGATGCCGTTTAAATGTAATGAAATGGTCTATAACAAAGCCTGCGACACAGCCTTAATTTGAAAATAATCTAAAAATGTGTCATTTAAATTAGCAAAGAAAATTATTCTTTGATAGTGCAATTAATAGTTATATCGTATTATGCATTAAAATTACATTTCGAAACTGATTTACAACCATAAATTTTGATGATTAATGACGAATGGACGAGCTACATTGTTGTTGTATTCTTTCATAGTATTTTGGTGAATTAAGATGTCAAACCTAATATAACGGTGAACGATGTTGACAATCTAAGTGTCATGGAGAAATACACTAACAATTTCAGAACTCTGAAATATTTGTTAATGAGGGATAAAGGGAGATCCTGACGCCGAACCTACTATAACGGTGAACGATGTGGGCACGGCACATATAACAACCAGCAATATCACATCTTCTTTTTTCGCATCTGCGCAAGTCCACGCGCAAGTTATTCCTTGGTAGGAAATCCGTCAAACTGCTGCCAGCGGCGTAGTGTTTTTACGACTGGTTTATTTTATTGCTATTGGAGTTAAATCAAAATCATAGACGTGTATTTGTCAAATAATTGACATTGTGAGAGACGAACGTTGTTTATGACATTGTGTAATGCAAAAAGCCATGGTGTTTAAGCAATAAGAACTTGTAAAAACCAGATATATTCTTCCAAGAAGAATTTCTTTAGATTTCCTGCTCATACAACAAGGTATACATATATTTCATAACCCATTGATATTTGAAATTTTATATGACGGCTCTGTTAAAGGAAAATCAAACATATATATTTCAAATCCAGCCCTGACTTTTCCTACCCAACTGACATTAGCAAGGTCAAATTTAATTTTACGCCTGACAGGTCGAGTAATATTGCTGGTTGTTATATGTGCCGTGATGTGGGGATTGACCGATATTGCCATTGACAAATTGGGTCACGGGAGGCTCGATTTTATTGATATTGGGGTTTTCCTGTTCCAAGATATTTGGGCTAGATTCTAATTTTTTTTTTAAAGGTTCGTTTTTGGAACTCAAAACAAATACATAAACAGCAAACATGAATCCTAAGGGAAAAGTTAATAGATCTGAGGGGAAAAATCTATTAACCAAATTCTGCCAGGTAAGTACAATTACACGGGAATGGGAATTATCTCAACGGGAAAAAGTAGGTTCTATTAATTTTCATCATGCTTAATGCTATCTTGGTCACACTAGCTCTGGTTCCAAATTAAAACCTTAAATTTTAGTAATTAAAATTAAAAAGAATAATTAAAAAAGCCTAGACAGACAATCATCGAACGAAAGTTCAAATATTTTCTGAATTTGACAGCTGTTAAATAGGTCACTAGCACTTGTTTCATCTTATAGTAAAGTTATGGACATCTGGTGAATTATAGTGAATGGGGACAATGCCTTCTGAAGGGTAGCTTCATTATGACGTCATCTTGTTAATAAAGAAATAAAAAGTGGGAAGGATTTCAGTGCCGTAAACTTAAAATCATTCCACCCGAGTTAACATAATAAAAAATATGTAACGGATGTTTCAAAAATTATTAAAGAATAATCACTTGTCGTTCCAAGCAATTTTACTTTTCTTTCCAAAGTCGTTTGGGGTTCTTCATACTGTAAAGCTGCTTTGCGTTAGCCCATTTCTTTAGTTAAAACATTATCCACAGCATTTTTCCTGGGTTCCCTAGACCAGTCTCCCCTATTGGTGTTCTTTTTGTAACTTCGGACCATGTTACATCTGGAGAAAATCAATGAATAACAGTGAGGGATATGATGGGGTACGGCTTACTCCATCATACCCCAGACTAGTAGTCCTATCCTTCTCAAAACCAAATATTTTTGAAAAAAAATTCTTACCTTTTCATTTTCAGATATGGAAGGTCAAATCATGCCTGAACCACTTAAGTTTACACTGAAAATACGACAAAACTTCAATATACACTAACAATTCGCTTCGGTATATTTTTACACTTGTTTATTTAGGTAGGCAAATAAGATCGCGTCCGTCTCCTTACTATGAATTGTTACTAAAAGTGTTTGACCAACGTGAGGGCACGTCATGTCTTTGTTTCGGAAAGTGTATTAAGTAAAACTTAAATAACTGTCCCAATGACAGCTCGCGCAGAATAAAAATAAATAATATGATAAATGCTACCTACGTGTATATATTAAAAAGTAGTATAATGTTAAGACACGGTTAGACATTAACAGAGTTTTGGTTATATTTGCTATTATCTATACTAGTAATTCTCAGATTCTGAATCTGAGTTTTCAATAATAGTTATTTTATTACAGCATGATCTGCATTTACAATCGTTACAACATTTAAGGCCCTGAGTCACACAAATACATCTGTTATTATTACATTTTTGATCGGAGCAACGAATTGACAATATTTTTCTTAAATTTTCTGGTACAGGCTCCAGAGTCGTCAAAACTGGCATCCAGGAGTTTCCCTCTAATATCCATCTATTTTTACTGGGATCTTCAAAATCGTTTTCCGCCTGATGGCTGGAGTACCAAATTTTTAATTGATGTATGCACCTGGAAATACAGAAATCCCTAATATTTAGCTTAATAAAAATAATTATTAAATGAGCTAGACCCGCGCGTATTTGAATAAATACTAACCTTTTAAGGTGTTGCCTGAACGCATCATCTGTAGGCGGAAGTTCTGAGGCTGGGCGATTGGTTGTTGTTGTTAGGAAGACTCGCATTTCATTAAGACGAGATGTATTCTCATTTTAATTTTTGTACAAGTCATATACATACTGAGTGCTAATTTTAACGGCTTCATCTTCGCTTAAATTAGGGATATCACCTATTTCCGTTAAGTGAGTAATATTTTTTATTAACACATCAAAAGCAGTTTTCTTCCCTATTTTATAAAATGCACTTGTATTATCACATCCTGTCAGACAATGAATTGCTAGAAGATTTTTATAAATAAGGGGTCCCAGTTTTTCTACTATATCATGTATGGCAATATACCGTTTATTTATACTATGTCCCAACTGAATAAATAATTATTGGCAACCCGATAATTCTTGAGCGGTACTATAATAATGCAAGCGTAAAAGAAGAACATCTGTATCTACCGATTTTACAAGAATGGAATTGCCATGCTCTACCTGTGCTAAAACGTGAAGGAAAATTCGCGTAACTGCTTCTTCTTGGATCATCATTTTTAGTTATAACAAAAACATGTTTTGGGTTCTCAAATCCTCCCGCTATAATCAGGAACTCATTATCATCCAATAAACTTGGACCATTCTGTACAAGATAATTTGTTAAAAAAATCAGCAGCGAACTTTTATTTGAGGAAGATTTAAGAAAATTATCAAATTTTGGGACTTTTCTTGAGTCAGATACCTGAAACTCAGTTACATTTGAATCTCCACGTCTAGACCTTTCTCCATTCGTAAACGAGTTATCATTATAGGTATCAAACACAACTATAGTCCTTTTTGAACTGTATTTCCTTCCTTCAGTTATAATTTTGCTAAGAAATAGTCGGCCCAAATCAGTAAAAGTCGTAAACAAGGATGGTTTAAGTTCTCGAATTAAAACCATTCCATCAATAATATATGAACTGATATTAGGGCTAGAGATTATTGAAGTCGTAAATGTTTCTAGTTTGTTAGTTAAGTCTGATTTTGCCGTCTTACGCATTGAGCCATGTTCATGGAATAAAGATGCTGGCACTAAGGACAGTTCATGTGTTAAGATATTTGTTAAGTCCATTTCTTGAAATCGTGCTGTACATATTATTCGACGAAACATACATTCCGATCCAATAAATGTTTTTTTTTTCGCAGTTATCTTTGGCTTGATTTTGGTGTCTTTGAAAATTAAAACTTTTTCCCTCTTTGCAGGTTTCCAAAAAATATCTTCACATGTATTATTTAAAATATTTCTGACTTTCTCTTTTGCAGCCTCTAGGAAATTTCCCAAGCTTTTTTTTATTTATTCGTCAACTACTTTTCCTTTTCCAGGAACACTTTCAATATCGAATGGATTGCACCAATCATACTCCAAGCTATTAATAATTTTTGACACATCTTCATTTTTAACTTCCATGGTTTTTCCGTTCTGCAGATATCTTTCCTTTTCTGTTTTTTCCATTATTTCTGATGTTGCTCCTGTAACAATAAATAAAATATAATTAAAATATATATACATATTTATTCTAAAAATATTGACTTGCCTGCAAAATGTTGAGAATAATCACCCAATATATGACGTGTCGTCATCCATCGGAGAAGAGCACCAGGTTGTTTGGAGAATCCTATAATTCCAGAAGAGTTCTTACAATCTTTATTAATGGACTGCTCGAGATCCCTGTCAGAAGCCATACAGTTGAACATTTTTTCATTTGTTTTTTTGACAACAAAATGACCACCAGCTAAGAATTCATATATTTCGGGAACTACAGATTTTAATTTTTCCATATCGGACAAATATACAGGAATCCATTTAAAATATAAGTTCCGACCGGCAGCGGATAGATAAGGCAGGGTATCGTAGACAGCACATAAGTGGACTTCAAAATCCCCATTTCTTTCAGATTTTAGAAGTCGCCAAAGAAGCTCAACTGCTTGTAGAAAAGAATTCCATACTTTAAATGTTAATGAATTGGCATAGCCAAAACTAATAAAACTTTCCTTGATTTCTTGAAAGAGTTTAATTTTTTCAAAAAATAAATTTTTTTCCTTGGTGTACTTACAATTTTTAAAGTCATTTCCTAAATCTTCTATAATTCCTTTAAGTTTTTGAGTCAGGAATTCGTGTTTTTCTGGATAATGCTTACACCAATTTTCTAAAGACTTCAAAAATAATCTGGATAGAGCATCAGCAGCTAAAGTTAAACCACGAATCGCCCTTGAGTACTGTTTCCCTTCTAACATCATTTTGCATGTATTTTGAGCATAGATATCGGTTTCAGTTAGAATAGATGTTAAACCTCCGTCACCAAAAATGTATCCTATGCTAGCAATGAATGCCATATTTAAGTGCATGCCGCCCAGCATTAAGGTAACGTTTCCTTTTAGTTATCTTGGATTATTCCATAAAATCTCCCTAGCTTTCGAATATATGGCAAGGTCAGCTGTTATAACTATATGACTTTAATTTAGGTTCTTAGCTAATTGAAGTAATACTACCATTGATGTATATATTGTACCATATTCTGTGGGCGGGTTATTCAAAAATGGTAGGTAAAAAATATCTGAAACGTCTATCTTGTTTTCGGATATAATATTATTATAGGATGACCAATTAAAAAATGGAGTGTCGTCTTTGAAATGTCGGAAAAGTGTCCACGCCAAGTTAGTTTTTTTTGGAATGTCATCTTCTTGTCTGTTGAGAACGATTAGCTTGAAAGGTGATGGTTTCGATCGATTTGGCGGATTGTTGAATTTTAAAATATTTTGGAAAGGAAAATCAAGCTCTTCTGCATTCAACGAATACGAATAAGATCCTTCTCTAGAAATATTCGATTGAACAAAATTACGATTATCATTATGTTGCTGAAATACAACTATAGGCATGCAATGTGTTGTGTTATTCCCGTCAATAGTTTGTTCATTTAAGTCGAAGTTATCCATACTAGCATGTATGAAAATTTTTATTTGATTGGTCAACCATATCTATGCCTGGTGGTATGTACACTTCTTCGTTATTAAGCTTTTGTTTTGCAAGAGCCGTTGTGAGTTGTCGAACGTCATTGTAAGTACAGCTCAATCCAATCACAGATAACATTTCTAAAAGTTGTTTACTACGAACTAAATGATGAACAAATAGTCCCAATCCAAATTGAAAGTAGTTTTTCTTATATGTTTTTGAGCTCAGTGCCATTATAATATTGTAAGGTATGAGTATAACCGCTTGCGGAACCCTATTTTGCAAATCAATAAATGCGCTGTCGTCTATTAGCCAAGACACAAATGTTAGTAGCAACTCAGGTACTTGTTTTTCAAACTCACTTGATGGGTTTATGTTCTCGGGTACAGGAAAATCCCTCTGTTGAGGCTGGAATTCACGCATTTGCCTTTTTAATATTTCCGCTGCCTTATGCAAAATTAGTTGGTCGTTATGCATATTATTTTCGGTGAAAATCTTATCTACCGCATCATTGGACTGATCTCTCTCCTCCTGTTGAGATACAGTTTCTGGGTTTTGCTTCGAAGGTCTTTTAAGTTTATTTTCTGTAGCTTTAACATTTCGTTCTGATATGTAGTGACTATAACAACTTCTGTGATATTTGGCGTCATAAGCAAATAAATCTTCGTTTCCAGACATTTTTGAAACCATAATTATATCTTCTTTTTTTCTAGCCGCTTCAATAATTTTCTGGTATGTCTTTTTACCAGTCCCTACAAGAAATAATATATTTTTCTTCAAACGTTACTAAAACATGACATTGTTTAACTCAGTTGGCAAGGTAAAGTGTCACTTCTGATGCCAAGACACTCAAAATCTTTTGAACTGAACTTCAAAAGCAAAGAAGACTTGAATATGAAATATAATTGCTTGACGTCATGTTACAGAAACAATGAATGTCATGCTTATTTTTCGTTGTCAAAGGAAAACCGAGGAAAACATTTTATGTTAAGTGGGGGGCCAAACATACAGAGGGCTAGGATTGGCTTTCTTAAATTAAAAAATGTTACTATAGTTGCGACTGTATGGAAAAATAGGAAAATGGCTGCAAACAAAAATTTTGGGATGCTACACCCTGATGTTGCCACATTTTTATTAAAAATACGAAGACGTGCGACACTGAATGATATAAAATATTTTTTGTGGTCTAACAAACCCGAAAACAGACCCTATATATCATAATACAAAATAGTTCTTACTTACTAGTTTGCACTGAACTTAGTTTCTCTTTTTTTTTTGTTTAATCTTTTTAGGTCCACTTTTATTGCAGATTAGGCACATGCTTCTTATATCAAATAAGCCGATGGTATTTCTAGTTTCTTTGGATTTTGCGTTTCACTAGTACTGGCAGATCCAATATGTTGGACACTAGTGTATGTTTTTCTACAACTCAGATGATACTTTACTTTTTCACTTCCATTTAAAATGGCTTCTTTTTTGACCAACAATATCTCTCCTCTTTTCTCTGCGGTACCAACTATAGTTTGTAGACCCTGTTTTGTAGGGTTTTGCACAACCGATTTGTCCTGATTTTCAACAGATTCTCCACATATAATGCACTCCATTTTATACCTAGTAGGAAATTTTAAGATACTATTTTAAAAAGGTATATCATACTGTAATTAATGAGGTACCTAACTACAAAAGACTCGCAGAATTAAATACAGATAAGTAAAACCTCTTTTAACTCTTGTTAATTCTGCTCAGTAACAGTAAACATGACATCATAATAATGTAATAAAAATAATCCCCTACATGATGCCGACACGTTTAGAATGCCTGTTATGACGAGTTTTTGCATCGACGCGCGTGCAGCGTGCTGGTCTTCCGGGTTAGGTATAGGCAAAGAAGAATATTCGGTTCTGGTAAACTTCACGACCCTCGGAATTTCGCAATTTTATTTTTTTCACTAGAAAGGGGGTGTCCTATAGAGTAGTTTAAGAGAAAAAAATTTGCGGATCCCCTATATTTGAGCCGAAAAAAAGGCCCCAATACGACAGGTGGCCGTGATTTTAGCCCCTGGAATACGCTGATGCCAAACTTATTTTAGTTGCTTGACCCGTGTTGGGCTCAAGTTTGTTCTTTTAGCGGAAATCGGTTACAAAAAATATCGTTCTATAGGACGATTCTACACAAGAATACTAGCACAAAAAAAAGGTTTCGTTTCTTCGCAAATGTTTTGTTTTCCAGAAAATTAGATTTGTCTTTATATGATAATTTAACTAAAACCTGTATTTGGATAATTTTTTCCCATTATTTTGTAACCCAAATACAAATTCATAAAAAAAATTCTGCGGAAATGCATCATTTTAGTTTTTTCGATTCTAGAATAACTGAAATCAGTTACATGAAAACATGTTTCTGTTTTACATTCTAAATATTTTTCTAAACATAATACCGCAAAAAAATTCTTGCCTTGCGGAAATAAGTCATTTTCATTTTTTGAGTTAGTTTCGGTTAGTTTAGGTTAGTTTGGGTTAGCTTTAGTTAGTTTGGGTTAGTTTCGTCTCGTTTAAGCCGCGCAAGCCTTACTTCACGCAAGCCTATGCGAAACAATTTCGGTTAGCTTTGGTTAGTTTAGGCTAGCTTTGGTTAGTTTGGGTTAGCTTTGGTTAGTTTGGGTTAGTTTTGTCTCGTTTAAGCCACTACCCACTTGCGTGAAGAAAGGCTTGCGCGAAGCGCAAGCCTGTCTTCACGCAAACCTATGCGAAACAATTTCTGTTAGCTTAGGTTAGTTTGGGTTAGCTTTGGTTAGTTTGGGTTAGTTTCGTATCATTTAAGCCAATACGCACTTGCGTGAAGAAAGGCGCAAGCCTTTCTTCACGCAAGCCTATGCGAAACAACTTCGGTTAGCTTCGGTTAGCTTTGGTTATTTTGGGTTAGCTTTGGTTAGTTTGGGTTAGTTTCTTCACGCAAGCCTATGCGAAACAATTTCTGTTAGCCTAGGTTAGCTTGGGTTAGCTTTGGTTAGTTTGGGTTAGTTTCGTCTTCCCTCAGGGGCCTGCACTGCAGGTACGGGTGTGGCAAGCCCGAGGCACCCTAGCTGGGACAGCACCCAAATCCCAGGGTGAATCCCACCCCTCCCTACTCCCCCCACACTCTCACCCCGACGCTATTAGGGACTCCCCAGGGCTAGGGGCATCCTATTTCTCCTTCCTAAATTTTCAACACAATTATGATGGACAAAGGCAAAGATAAGGAAATGATTACAGAACAGGGATTCGGATACCCAGTTCCGGTCGGTGATGCTGGTGTTGGCGCAGGCCAGCCCCGACCGTCAGCAAGCTACTGTGCGATATCTTCGGTAGGAAACCAGGCCGGGATGTCAGGAAAAGATACTGGAATGGAAAAAGACAGAAAGAACCTAGGAAGCCCGCTTCCTGAAGTAGACCCTATACTGGCAAATCCCTTCGAAAGAAGAAGCTCAATCCAGAGAACGCCTCCACAAACACCCGAAGTAAACATCAGTATCATAGTTGAAGATTCACCTCAACAGATAAACAAAAGGAAGAGAACGGAAGGAGCACTGGCTGAAGAAGACCTGAAGAAATCCGAAAACAAAGAGGTGAAATTTCTAATAGAAACTCTGGAGATGTTTAAAAAATTCGCAAAAGACCTGAATAGTAAGATAGAACAGAACACAAAACGAGAGATTAAGGATCTAAACACTAAAATCAAAAGGCATATTGACGCTATCGAAAGGAAAAAAATAAAAGAATGGTTACATACACAACAATGCGAACCAACAAAACGCATAACGCATGACACGGACATTCAGACAGAGGAAAAAGCAGACGAATCCCTCCCTCAAAAGAAAACGACAGTAGACCAAGGAACGCAAACTGAAACATGGGGCAGAAGGAGCGAAGAACTCTCTAACCTAGAAGCTTGCTGTGATATTAAAAGCTATCAACAAATACAGAACAAAAAATGGAAAATCGACCTGTATACAAACACGGAAATAAAAGTGGGCAACCCTCTAGATACCAAAGATACGACTGTCAAAGTAGTGATGGTTGAGCCGGACGACAGGGCCATGGAGAAGAGTATCCAAAAACTATACAGAAATCGTTATCCAGAGCTGCAAGAAATAATCGGAGACTTCGAAGTGATGGAACGATCGACGAATATAAGATGCAAAGAAATAGTAAAAAACACCTCACAGAAAATCATAAAAATGGAATTGGGAGACACAGACGAAGACCTCTGGGAAAAGATGACAAGAATCAAAAAAGAAACCGAAAAAGACGAATTCGTGGCGATCCACCATATACGACGCATTAGTGTGGAAAAGTTAAGAAAGATGTGCGAGGCCATCTACCACGAATCGAATACAACCGTAATAATTTATACAACCGATGGCTATATGAATCAAATCAGCACAACAGCAACAAGAGAACGGCCAACATACGCCGTAGTTGTCGAAGACAAAAATAAAGACATTAAAGAACTAATAGGATCTATCAAAACTCAAATGAAGAACAACGCAGCTAGCCAAGCTATAAGGACAATGCGAACCACAAAAGAAGGAAAACTTTTAATAGTTACTGACAAGGACGATAATGCAATCAACCAGATTAGGGAAGCAATCAAACAAGTCTCGAAGGACATAAACGTCTGGACGAGCGGGTATACGAGTGATATGGAAGCGATCCATATTAGAGGCATGGACCCAACAACAACAACAGAGGAAGTAATAGCTGCAATAGAAGCTAAAACGGGAGAGCTGCAAGACAAGGACTACAAAATAGGAAATTTCAGGCCAAACCGCAATAACACCCTAGCAGTGACACTACAACTAAAAAAAGAGAGCGCAAACTTGATAACGCAACAGCGAAATATTCGAATCGGCTTTGTAAACTGCACGCTGGAGAAGAGGCTAAAAATTGCCAGATGCCAGAAATGCTGGTCTTACGACCACAACGCAGAAATTTGTAACGGCCCAGATAGAAGAGGCCTCTGCTTCAAGTGTGGGGAGGCAGGACACGCAGAGAAAGACTGCATAAGCCAGGAAGAAAAATGCCCGATATGCAACAAAACCGGACACAAGGCCGGCGCAGGTTTGTGCCCGGCTTTCCGCAAGGCTCTCTCTATAACAAGACGGATAGCACAAAACAACCACTCTTCCCAATAATGGATCCCCACAACAGTAATAATACAGGAAAATCCCCCCGAGGGCGAGGAAATAATAAAGAGGAAGCGTCATCACCACATGCAATGGAGAACAATACTAAAATCGATATATCGCAGTTAAATCTGCAGGGCAGCGCACGATCTACTTCTCAAGACCGTAATGGAGGATCAGATAGACATTATCATCGGACAAGAGCCAAACAAAAAAATCCAAACTGACTACAGTGATATAAACTGCGATTCCTTCATAAATGTAAACAGAAAACACCCTTTAAAAAAAGCGGTCAGCGGAAAGGGGTTCGTAATCGTAGAGCTGCACGTGTGCATGGTAATATCATGCTATTTCTCGCCAAACGGGAATGTTGAGGACTTCTCACAGTTACTGGAGGACATCGAATCGCATATAAGAAATTCAGGAAAAGAGGTTGTAATGGGAGGTGACTTAAACGCCAAGACCCCGATTATTGGCTCAAAAAACACAAACCAAAGGGGACGAATCTTTGAAGACTGGATAATGACAAACAACCTAATAATTATAAACGAAGGAAACACCCCCACCTTCAGCAGCGCAAACGGAAGCTCAGTTATAGACTTCACTGCATGCACAGAGAAAATGTGTGAAAAAGTCCTGGAGGGTAGACACAACTAAAGAAAATTTGAGCGACCATAACAGCATAAGATACCACCTTCAATTCTCACCACAAATAGAGCATAAAAACTCATCTCCAAAACAAACGGGATGGCATATAACACCCGAGACTCTGGCCACCTTTGCCACTGAGTGCGAGGGAATGTTCTCAAACGTCAACGACATAACTCCAAAAAAGCTAATAGAATGCCTCTCCGAAAAATGCTACACGCATTTTCGCAAAAGAACAGAGGGTATTGGAAAACACACGCCGGTATACTGGTGGAACACGGAGATAGCAAAGAAAAGATCCTTTTGTATTCAGGCAAGAAGAAAACTGACCAGAGCGCGAGCGAATAGCGGGGTGACTCAAGGACAGAGAGAGGAATTGGAAACAATTTACAGAACAGGAACACAAGAATTAAAAAAGCTTATAATGAATAGCAAGAGAGAAAAATGGAGGCAGCTCTGCTGCGAATTAGACGACGACGTGTGGGGAAAGGCGTACCAGATAGTAACCAAGAGACTCAAACTCAAAAATAGGTCAATACCAGATGACGAAACCGTAGCGGAACAAATAAAATTACTCTTCCCTACGCACAAAAAAATAATATGGGAAAACTCCATCATAAACGAAAGTGAAATACCACCTCTCCAACTAGAGGAACTTACGGACGCCACTGGACAACTCAAAAAAAGGAAGGCACCGGGGCCAGATGGAATTGCGCATGAAATAGCCAAAGTATGTGCCAAGGAGAACCCAGAAACATTTCTCGAAGTCTTCAACAGTTGCTTGAAAAAAGGAGAGTTTCCCGAAATTTGGAAAACGGCCAGACTAGTACTGATCGAAAAACCTAAAAAAGCGACACAAACAACAACCAGATACAGACCGCTATGCCTCATAGATAGCACAGGAAAAGTATTTGAAATACTAATTAAAAACAGATTACAAACCGAGATGGGAGAAAAAAATCTAAAACATGAACATCAGTATGGTTTCACGAAGGGAAGATCAACCCTGAGCGCTATCACGAGAATACAAGATATCGTCCAGGATATCAAACGGAAAGCATACAAGAACCAAGAGCTATGTGTGATGGTGATGCTCAACGTGCAAAACGCCTTTAACTCCGCACCTTGAAAGCAGATCATCAATGCTTTAAAAGAAGGAAACATATCGGATTATCTGGTAAATATTGTTCAGTCATACCTCAGCAATAGAAAAATTATCGCCCCAAATAACAACATGTTTGAAATGACTTGTGGAGTCCCTCAAGGCTCCATTCTAGGACCAATACTATGGAATATTATATACAACCAGGTGCTTTGTTTGAAAACAGAAAACGGAGTGAACCTGGTGGCATATGCAGACGATTTGGCCATAGTCGTAACGGCCAAAACTACCTTTAGTCTAGAGGACAAAGCTGAATACGCTGTGAAACAAGTAGTCGAACACCTAGAAGACATGGGCATAACAGTGGCAAAGGAAAAAAACTGAGACAATCTTATTATTAAGCAAGAGAAGAATAAGCCACTTACAAATAAACATCCAAGGAACAATGGTAACAACGTCGCAGTGGGTGAAGTATCTGGGAGTCACCTTGGACAAAAACCTACGCATGACAACGCACATAAAAAAGATAGTCGATAAGGGGTGCCAGATGATGAATCTCCTATTAAGACTAATGCCAAGAACAGGGGGACCAAAGACAAGGAAAAGAAGGATAATCGCCTGCACTGTGACATCAGCGATCCTGTATGCCGCACCAGCATGGAGCCACGCACTTAAATTCAAACACTATCGAGACCTCTTGAGCAGAGTCAATAGGAAATTATCAATAAGCATAACTACAGCATACTGTAGGATTACCTCCAATTGACCTCTTGGTCAAAGAGAGAGAAAAAATACACCAAAATGGGAAAGAATACAGGGCTGAAGCAAGAACAGAACTAATGAATGAATGGCAGGAAAGATGGCAAATGTATAATGGCTGGGCAAAGACGTTCATAAAAGACGTCGAACAGTGGACCACAAGAAAGTATGGGGAGCTGGATTATTACACAACACAAGCTTTAACAGGACATGGAACTTTTGGCACATTTCTAAAGGACATAAGGAAGCAGGAAAACGATGAGTGTTGGTATTGCCAAGACAGGGACACACCTGGTCATACAATATTCTACTGTCATAAGTTCGAGGGAATTAGAGATACGGCCGCAGAAGCATGCGGAGTAAGGTTGAACGAAGAAAACATCGCTGAATTACTGCTAACCAATGAAAAGCACTGGGGATCGATTATGGAAATGCTGAAAAGTATAATGAAGGAGAAGGGCGAGGAAGAGAAAAGACGAGAGAGAGAAGAGGAAAATAGGGAACAGTACTAAGCGCAGACACAAATTGGACATTCGCTATCACCTAGCGAAGTTTTCCCCTGACGTAATGCCTGCGGGCGGTTTCCAGGGAGCGAAAAAAAAATGAGGAGTTTTTTTTTAGTTGGTAGGCAAAGGGACCACTCTTTGAATCCAACACTACCCGGGCTGTAGAAGATCAAGCCAAGACAATGAAATTTCTCCCCCAATCAATAACGGCCGGGTGTCTTTGGAAGATTTCTTTCTCCGCAAAAAAAAAAAAAAAAAAAAAAAAGGGTTAGTTTCGTCTCGTTTAAGCCACTACGCACTTGCGTGAAGGAAGGCTGGAGCGAAGCGCAAGCCTTTCTTCACGCAAGCCTATGCGAATCAATTTCGGTTAGCTTTGGTTATTTTGGGTTAGCTTTAGTTAGTTTGGGTTAGTTTGGGTTAGTTTGGGTTAGTTTGGGTTAGCTCTGGTTAGTTTGGGTTAGCTTTGGTTAGTTTGGGTTAGTTTCGTCTCATTTTAGCCACTACGCACTCGCGTGAAGAAAGGAATGCGCGAAGCGCAAGCCTTTCTTCACGCAAGCCTAGGCCAAACAATTTCGGTTAGCTGGGGTTAGCTTTGTTCGTTTCTTCTTAATAAAACCGTTTTTAAAAATATTAATAATTACCTACTTGGATAAGCTTCAAACTCAAGAGAATGAACACAAGTTGGCAACACTGTAAGTACTGTTTAATATTAGTAGAGTTTTAGCACTGCAATGTTGCGGAAATGGCTTGCTTTTTGACAATTTTAACCTCAAAACTCGAACTTCGGGGGCTTTTTTTCGGCTCAAATATGGGGGATCCGCAAATTTTTTTCTCTTAAACTACTCTATAGGACTCCCCCTTTCTATTGAAAAAAAAAAATTGCGAAATTCCGAGGGTCGTGAAGTTTACCAGACCCGAATATTCTTTGGTATAGGGTAGCAAGCGGGGGACACGCGTGATTTTTAGCGCTCTAAATTTCGGCACGGTTATTACGTGTCCTGTTGATCTTAACTTATTATAATGTTTTTAAAAAACTTCTATGATTGTTTTGCTTCAATTTACTCGCAGGAAGTATGTGAAAATTCCTAAAAATAAAAAAGTTTCTAGACTGCTCAAGAAATCAATGCACAAAAAATAAATACGAGTATTTTCTATTTTTTTTTTGAAAAAATAAGTTAGTTTTTAAAAATTCAGCTGCACTGGCACCAGCGCTAAGATGTGTCCTTTTAAATAAAAAAAAGTTTACTTCAATATCTCTAATAGTTTTATAGTTATCACGTGTTATATATTAAAAAATACGTTTTTTGTAGTTTCTATATTTTCACACATTTTTCGCTATAAAAAGAGTCAGCACCAGCTGGCGATGTCGTAAATATCGATTTGTAATAGCCAATAACATTTCTAATAAGGCTACATACCACTTGTCTTGTTCTACCTCAATTTTTTTTTCTCTTAATAGAAGCGTCTTTCAAGCGCGTTTTTACTCCGCTACTGATTAATAGCAGAGAATATGGTTATAGTTGACATACAATAATATTAAAATAATAAGAACAATATAAGGAATCAAACATGTTCAAGACCAGTAAACAGAACTTAGTTATATGAGAAGAGGTAGTTGAGAGTGTGCAAATCCTGCTGCTCAGCGATAGATAGGTTCGGTTAAGGGCGCCAGCAACTCTCTACCAGCCGAACTGCAAACTTCCCATGATGTGCTAGGTACCACTCCTCAATAACTAAATTAATGTATGAATAAGTTTACAAGTAAGTGATCAAGTATTAGACAACAAAAAAAACCTAAAATTTTAGAACAATGTCTTAAATCACTAAATGATTTAAATCAAAATGAAGAATCACTGAAGTTAATTAAGGAATTAATTTAGTGATATCAAATAACAAATTTAGTTGACGAAGTGAATTGGTATAAAATAAGTTCAATGAAATTAATAATTAACAGAGTAATTAGTGAAGTAAATCACAAACTACTAACCGAATAATGAAACATTAGTACAATGAAACTCAATTAACAAATTTAACAACGAAGTAAATCGCCAACCATTAATCAAACAATGTCAGGTTGCCTTCATGACAATTCAAAATAATGTAAATGATAAATAAGCCAAACTAAAATTTAAAAAGTTAAGGTAGGTTTAGGCAATAAGGTAATTAAAGCGGTAATAAATTAAAATAAGTAAAAAATCACAAAATAGTGTAGGCAAAAGCGAAGCAAATAGCTTATTTTAAATATTAGTAGAGAGCAATCATATTCAATTGAGTACGTATTATTAAATAATGATAGCAAAAATCGATACCCTTATAAGTGAGGCAAAATATCAAGGGATAAGGTTAAGTAGTAACTAATATGCAAAATTATTAGATGTTTTCAAAAATAAGATAAATATATACACTCTAATCTATAAGCTGTTAAGGCTCATATAGCTATTCAAATAAATAGGCTAATGTTAGATATTGAGACAAGTTGCACAATGATATAAAAACTTAAAGCTAATTAAATCAATCAAGTCGTGATCACGAATCGTTAGCCGCAATATCCGACATTTACCTGAGCCAGTATAACATATACCGACTACGCAGCCTAGGCTTTACGTTTAATAATAAAAAAAACTAATTGCTATATAGGAATCACAACATATGGTAACTAGCTTAAAAGCAAAGTTTTGCGAATATAAAAGCTCTAGTAAGCAAATGTATCTTTCAAATATAAGAGCAATTAAACCTATAAACCGTAGTACACTTACGAATCAAATTATTTAATAAGAATGCAATTACTAATTCACCAAACATAAAAAGTTCATTATTACATTAGAATGTTCAGGTATAATTAAATGAAAATAAAAATGGGGTTGGCTTATCTGTATTTCTTGGCTGTGACCGGATGCTCTCACATACCCAGGTCTCAACAACTATCGAGCTCCACTAAAAATGTCCACTAAATATTTCTCACAACTGGTTGATTATGTAAGGTAAGATGCGAGAATGGTGAGCACCAATCTAGCAAACAGCTAGTAAGGGTGACAGAGGTAAAATTTAAACTCTAAAAATATAAAACTTCTAAAATACTAGACACAATTCATTGGACGCCCCTGTGGCCAGCACAACAATTTAATCCCCAGTCAATTATTAATTATTTAATTACTTGAGCTTAATTACTTAAGCGAAAGGAAAGTCCACTGAAACGATCCCCATTCAACGAGATAAAACTGTATTAATCCACTAACCCAGAGATTCTCAAACTTATTTCGACCACCGCCCACTTGGAGAATAAAAAAAAATCTAGCGCCCCCACATTCAGGTGCGTAGCTATAAAATTCATAAAGGGGGGGGGGGGGTTGAGAGTAGAAAGTGTGAAAACCGCCTGCCTCTTTTGGGCCGTTTAACGGTATTCGATATGGATATTTAGTCAAGAATATTAGTATTTTTTTTCCGCTATCAAATCCGCTGTCCGCAACATTAGAATATAAAATATAAGAAATAATAATCACGGTATTTTCGAAATTTTTAATTATAATTAATAATAATAAAATTGTATTCTTCGCTTTGTAACCAGAAGTACGTACGTAATAAAATATTAAATAAGCTTAGTTTACTTACCTAAAAAATACTCCTACTTTATTTTAACAAAACCAAAACTAGCCCATACATTTCTGAGATCAAAAAATGTTTCAATGAGATGAAATAAAAGTCATACTTAATCATATTTAGAAGTATTTTTATTAACATTAAAAGGCTTTGAATTTAAACTTATTTAATGTGAAGGATGAATCTGATGCATTTTGACGAGTTGGTTAATATCAGGCTCGAACTCACTTAAAAACAGCCGTAAGTCGCCGCGTTCAGTAACTTGCAGCCGATTTCTCTTTTTAGTGAGCAACGTCGTTACAGCACTAAATCCACGTTCACACAAATACGACGATAGGAATGCTATCAGAAATCGTTGAACAACCGACCATAACCCAGGGTACAGTTGGGAAATTGGCTTCTGCAGCCAAAATTCTTGGTAGCTATTCTTGAATTTAATTTTTAATTCTTCGTTAGTTGTCAGTTCTATAAGTTGTTCTTCTAACTGGGATGATCCCGCTGTGTTGACATTTGAAAAAGGATCCAACACACAGTGTGGTATGTCCATGTTTAAAATGTCCTGGAATCGTTCCTTAAAATCATTGTGGAGGTTCTCCAAGTGTTGACAGTAAATAATCAAGTCATCGTTACTGAAGAATGCTTCTGATAAATTGGGGAAGTTATTAAATTCATATCTGCCGATATTCCTTTTGTACAGTATCCGTTTGGCTACGAAAGCAGCAACGATATTTTTTGTTTTAATCAAGTTTAAGTCATCGCCTTGAAGCTGGAGATTCACATCATTAAACAATTTATACAGGTCTGTCAAGTACGCAATATCATTCCTTGATGTGATGAGGTTACAGCGCAACTCTGTATCTTTATTTTCCAGGAACTCTATCACAGAGTCAAACAAATTGTAAAATCGGGTTAGACAAGTACGTTTTGATAGCCAGCACACTTCTGTATGAAGTAGCAAACGGTTGGAAACTTCATCATTGACAACGCAAAGCTGACTAAATAATCTGTCATTTAATGAGCTGCTTCTGATTTTGTTAACTGCTCTGATAACATATTGGAGTGATGTATGCAAGTGTTCACTCAGATTTCTCGCAACCAAATGCTGACGATGAATGACGCAATGTACCGCAAGCACGCCTGGAACTTTATGTTTTAAGTGCGCTATAAAGCCTTTGTAACGCCCTGTCATGGCCGGAGCGCCATCTGTACCAGCTGACATAATATTATTCAAAGGAATTCCCTTTTTGTCAAAAAACTTTCCCAATGTATTAAATCTGGTTTCTCCTTTTGTGTCTGTTTCTAAATTTCTAGCAAATAATAGTTCTTGACATATTTTCTGATCTTTGATAAACCTCACATGACAATAACAATGCTTCATTAGTTGGTAAAGTGGATTCATCCAACTGAATTGAAAATTGACAAGTCTTCAGATGATTACACAATGATTCTTCAATGTTTTTAGCCATCGAATCAATTCGTCTTTGCACAGAACTATTGCTCAAAGGAATTTTTCGGATAATATCTGCCGCTGGTTTATGGAGCACAGTAGTTAATACTTCTTTTACTGCCGGTAAAATTAAATCCTCCCCGATAGTATGTGGTTTGCCGGTTTTTGCAATTAACAATGAGATATTGTACGAAGCACGAAGCCCGTCATCGTCTTGCTTAGAAGCTGCTGAGAAAAGTTTCGATATAGTTGGCTGAACTGCGTACTTCTTTGCCAGGTCTTGAAAATAGGTTACATCTTTGTCTTTCTTATCCGAGTGCACTTTATTTAAATGATCTTGTAGCCTAGATGGCTTCATGGCCTCATTTGAAAATGTTTTTTGGCAAATAAGGCACATTGGCGATAACGGATTTGAAGGATTTTCAATGAATCCATATTTAATATAGTCCGCACTATACTGCCGTCTCTTCTTCTTTGATTCCGACATAGTTTAGACGTGAGTAAAATATTCGCTTGAAAATCTGCTACCGATATGATGATGCAATGCGCGCTAAAATGCTAATGAAAATAAAATAAACAATCACTGCCTTTATATATAATGGAAATATAACACGCACCGACAGGAACAAGATAAACTTGCAACCACTTGTTTACCTCATGTGAGTAACTGAATTCGTAATGAGCAAGTCAGAACAAGTAAGCGACTCCACTCATTACGCGACGCGGTGCGACTGAAATTGCTCATTATGCTCATACAGAACAGGGAATCGCGCGCAAGAAACGTATTCGTTCGAGCGCTCTCACGCGCCCCCGTATATTTGAAATAATATCGCAGGTCATTAGGACGTAGTCGCAGTTCGTTATATTATTATTATTTAATTTCACTAGAAGCTGTTTCTTAAAACAAGGTTTCTTATGGGTAACAATATTCGACTGTATTTAATTTTTGTTTTCTGTAGCAGGGCTATTTAGAGTCAGATATAATTTGGCTGCCGTCACCCCTCTAGATTGCTTTAACGCCCCTTAGTTTTCTCTGAGCCTTCTACTGCCCCCCTGCAAAGCTCGATCGCCCACAAGGGGGCGTTATCGCCCACTTTGAGAAAGACTGCACTAACCCCTCAATTTAATCTTGCAATAATATCAAAAATATATTATATAATAATATTAGACATTGATAACCCCCAAAATGAGAATATCATTTTATAAAGAGTAAATCCCTCTAATACTTTACAATTAAATTTAATGAAGTGATCACACAGCGTTTTGAACAATGCAACGAAGCCCAGTACAGTACGAATAGCAAAATTACTATAAATTATGAAAATAATTAGTAGGTTATCCCTAAAAGATATTTATAGTTTAACTAAAGCTTTAAGATAGAAGTTTGATTATAGTGGTCAAATCAGGCAGTAATCTAATGCGAAAAAATCTAATTTACCAATTGTTAGATTAGAGATAGCATTTTAAGCTTAATTAGAGATATTAAAACCACTTTGCAACTAGAAGTTAACATAATTTAATGGTATTTAGCCATATAGACTATTTTAAGTTTTTTTTCTTTAGGAGTATTAAATTCATAAATACATTCTTTAAATAATGTTAAATATTTTTCCCAGTCTGCAAGACAAAAATTCTTCAATAAGGGATCCTTCACAAAGTGTTTCTTAAAAAAAAAACTCTGAAAGCTTACTTAACTCGCTAGTACTAAACCCGCCCCATGTGGCGTGAAATTTTGCACATTTAAATACGTATTTCGATACCAAACAAGAAAAAAAGCAATAGATGATCCTCCCAAACCACTAACGTCTATGCGCACCATAATCAAGAATAATTAATTCAATTAATAAATTGTAACAATGATTCTAGTATAATTAGGACAGTGAAAATACGAAATTTAAAAAATGTTACAAGAGATATCGGCAAAAATCCTTTCTTTTTCCAAAACTTACTCATAAGTTGGAGCCCCGGTCATCCCATGTGGTTAGAAGTAGCCCCCCATGAGGCGCAACTACCATAAAAATTTCGACCCCGTAGCGCTTCCCGTTCTCCCGAAATTAATTATTTAAGTTTTTTCTTCTCCCTCCTCTTCTGGCCGAACGGGAGGGTGTACGGGGTCCTGTATTTATCCAGGATCCTCATTTAACTCCGGCTACATGTCCTGAAAATTTTATCCCCCCAATTTAAACCCTCTAGCCTCTAGCTATACTGGAACGTACTTAAAGAGGCGTTTCACTTTGATAACCGTTTCAAATTGGATAAGCGTTTCGCTTTAATAAGCGTTTATTTTTTCTGACTTTACCCCCGCTAAGGAAGTTTCACTTCAAAAACTGAGTAGAAGCAAGACTAAACATTTGGCATAATAAGGTAAAATTATCTGAATTAGTATCAATTTCGAGATAGAGAAAAAATAAATCCAATAAATTAAAATAATAAACAAAATCTCCAATTAAAAAATAAGTTTGATTCTCCATTACTTCTTGAATCAGCTTGGATATTCCAAGTTACTTTAAATGATGGTTTTTGATCACTACCAATACAGCTTTTGTATTTAACACTGACACAATATTTGGACATCGTGTACTACATATGACCACAGTGACCACATCATTATCAATACGCAGAGTCTACAGGAAAAAGTATTCGAGAGATAATAATCATTTAAATAAGAAAAAGTTCCTATCAACATGGGATATAGGTCTTACAGAACTTCGTTTTTTAGATAAAACGTTGAATCTCTTTAGGAAGGGAAAACAGGCAATAAGCTTCCCGAAAAATATGCGATAAATAAATAAAAATATAACATTCAAACCACATTTACATAACAACAAAATAGAGAAGCCAAAGATTATTTTTATCCAGACCCAACATCTGCATCGCTTCGGGTAGTAGGTCGGAATAAAGTTACCGTAATGTAGGCAAATGTAGGGCGAATGGAGATTTTGATAATACATAGAGTTCAGACGAAACAGGAATTTAGTGTGAAAGCCAAGCCGAACTAAAGCCTACGGTTATTGATTTCTCGTTTATAGATGAAGTGGATTACTTGAACAGCACTTTGCAAAGCCGAATGATTCGCTTATGAGGATTTATAATGGGAACTTTCACGTACAATTTTGGAAATATATCAGTTATTAATTTTGCCAATAAAACAGTGCGATAATTTATTTTTTATTACGCATGCATCATAATCAACGATTATCGCACGCTGCAGCGTGCTTAAACTGATGTTTATGATGCGCCTACTTTTTTAAAGGTTGCTATAGAAACATTTAATCATGTCAAATGTGACAGATTAATATATTCGTCAATATATCCCTTAACTTTAATATTTAAAACATTTTTGAGAATATGATGCATTCGTAATAAAAAATAGCGTAAGATATACGTGTATAAGAGGCCTTTAAAGCCCTTGCGACTTACAAAACACTCCGCTGCGCGTCGTGTTTTGAAATATGTCGCGCGTTCTTTAAAGGCCCTCTTATGCACTTCTATCATAATATACTATTAATAATTAGTATTCACTCTCCTATATATGAAAATTAATAATAAGATGAAGAAGAACCCACAAAAATTGTTAATTCTAAGACAGTGCCACTGCAATATTTCAACCTAGTGTACAGGGTGGCGCATTTTGAATGCATTTACGGGGTTTCTCGGTAATTAGTAAAGATAGAAGGATGCGGTTTTCGTGACACCGTGCCATTTTTTTGTTAAACAAAAGATACCGTAAACACAATTTTCCTAGGCCTCTTCGTTTTTGAGCTACAGGGCGATTTTAAAAATGTTGTATTTTCGGGCACCCCTCGTGTGTCAGCTACCTGATAACTTACAGGAAAGATAAAAACGGATACTTATAGTACTTTTTACGTAGAATTCAGTGGCGTACCCGAAATTTGTGCCAGAGATACTGTTTCTGAGATATGACCCAAACATATAATTTTTTAAACGGAACACCCTGTATTTTTTTCCGTCGTTAAATTGCTTTATTTTTTCCCATAAAAATGATATATAACACTTAACATTTTATATTTTTAAAAATGGTAAAAATTTAAAAAAATGGCGAATTTAATGTTATATTCTTCAGGTTGGCTATGAATTTTATTTAAAAATTCGAAACAATACTCTATACAAATGTTGAATTACTTAAATAGTATATTATTTTATATGGAGGAAAAGTGATACTTTTCATGGCGCGCTCGTGTTTAACAGCCGAACGGAGTGAGGCTGGTAATAGAGAGCAAGCCATGAAAAGTAACTTTTCCTCCAAATAAAATATGCTGTTTTTTCTTCAAATGTCGACAAATTAATGCAAAAACATCTCTTTTTAATAGTAATAATATCTAACTATTCTTAAAGATAAATGGGTTCGCAAGGCGGCTTAGACCACGGTCGTAGGTGGCCTTGCTTAGACCGGTGTCGGTGAATTTGTAACATGAAGCTGTCAGTGGACACTGTCAACAATAATTATTTTTTAAAGATTGCGTCTCCGATTGCGTTTTAATTCCGTATTGATAAGCAGTTATTGAGTAAGTTCGATTAAATAATAACCAATTTGTTCCTAAATTAGTGATTTTTAGAAATGTAGTCACAAATTGAGTGATAAATACAAATTGTAGTTTAATAAATCTTGAGTTGTTGACGCTTATTTTGTTGTCTGTTTGTATTGTATCTATGTTGCTATGACAACACTTTTACCTCCGCCGGCGGAAAAGTGAAAAGTAAAGCTCCGGCGGAGGAAAAACGAAACTTCACGGCCGCCTACAGAGTCGAGTAATGACGGATTTACTGACGTTTGAAGAAAAAAAATATTATTATCATAATAAGACCCTATGTTATTTTAATACACCGGCTTGCAAACAAACTAGGCTTGAAAGGGCATTATTAGATTAAAGTAGGCCTTGGAAACAAAAGTTAAACTTAATTGTTATTTGATTTTTTGACAGCTTTAAGAAAGCAGTGATTTAAAAAGTAAAAAATGGCGTATGACAATCTTTATAAATTTAATATGTTTATGTGTGCTCTGTATAACTGCAGAATCTTCAGTTATATTGTGTTTGATGGTAATCTCACATCGGATCGATAGGATAGACATTTTACAAGAAAATCTTTTGGAAGAAACCCAAGACATCAATGACGTTTACTTCCAACAAGATGGAGCACCAAGCCACAATGCAAGGAGAGTGGGTGATCTTATAAACAGATATTGTCATGATAAGTGGATAGGCACCAGTGGTCCTGTTAGGTGGCCACCTGGGTCACCTGACTTGACGCCTTTAGATTTTTCCTACTGGGGTTTTATAAAATATCAAATATATAGAATTAAAAGTAATAACGTTAATGAACTGCAAGTACGTTTTAGGAATAGTTTAAGGAAAGTAACACGATTGCACTTATATAATACATTTCGAAGTGTCGAAAAACGTTGTAGGCGGTGTCTAGAAAATAACTGCTTGCACTTTGAAAATAAGAGGTAAGCGAATGTTGTTTTTGTTATACCTAATATACTTAATATAGCTATAATCAATAATTAATTAAATTCGAGTAATTCTTGATTTTTGTTTCTTTATCGACTATTAAATTTAAATAAAATAATTCATTTTATTTAAATAACTAGTTCTTGATATGTTATTTTTTCAATCAGTAAAATAAAGTGTATAGAGTATTGTTTCGAATTTTTAAATAAAATTCATAGCCAACTAGAAGAATATAACATTAAATTCGCCATTTTTTTAATTTTTATTATTTCCAAAAATAGAAAATGTTAAATGTTATATAACATTTTTATGGGAAAAAATAAAGTAATTTAATGACGGAAAAAAATACAGGGTGTTCCATTTAAAAAATTATATATTTGGGTCATATCTCAGAAACAGTATCTCCGGCAAAAATTTTAGGCACGCCACTGAATTCTACGTAAAAAGTACTATAAGCATCCGTTTTTATCTTTTCTGTAAGTTATCAAGTAGCTGAGATACGAGGGGTACCCGAAAATACAACATTTTTAAAATCGCCCTGTAGCTCAAAAACGAAGAGGCCTAGAAAAAGTGTGTTTACGGTATCTTTTGCTTAACAAAAAAATAGCCCGGTGTCGCGAAAACCGCATCCTTCTATCTTTTCTAATTATCGAGAAACCCCGTAAATGCATCCAAAATGCGCCACCCTGTACAGGGTATTTTTTATATTTTGCGCGCTTAGGATCTACAAAAGTTGAAGGTTTTTTTACGTATTATTTGTTAGCCATATCGGAAAAATTGATTGCAAATTGTGAAGTAGAGAGAAATATAAAAGTCCTATTTTTTATAAATGGAATACCCTGTATTACGCGATATAGCAGATCTTTTCTTTCTGATTTCAACAAATATATACATTATTATTGATAAGCCGTTTTCGAAATCTTTGTATAACTTTACTATAATTCATATGTGGATCTGGCTAGAAATCTTTTGTGACCTTTGATAGCTATTTAAACCTTGAGGTTCATGTCGCGAGAAAATTAACAGTTTATATTCATTTAAATGTATACTCTTTTAGAAAGAATTAAACTGACGCTGATCAAGTCGTTAATATATCCCTTCTGTTGGATTATTGTGACGAAGTATATTATAGATTTTTAACTGCTGAATTTCAGCGAAAATATCGAATTGCTCGGAACTCGTAAGTTTGATCATATTGCCCCTATATATATTCGCATGTATTCCATTGTTTATGCATAGTCTTTTTAAAAAAAGATGCCAATTTTTTCTTTGGCAGCTTATAGTTGCTAAATAAAATATTGTCGGATTGCTGCAAAAACAGATGTCACATATTATAGTTTTGAGTTACTGGCGTTTTAAACCTAAAATGACATGAAAAATCCGTTTATTCAGAAATATTCTGTTTTATTTCACATTGAATTAAAAACCTATTAATTAACATTAATATTAACAATCTAAAAGTGAGAAAAAAATACTTATTTTTTATTATAAAAAAACAACACTTACTTAACTTATTTTGGCTATCAAAATTCAGACACCTTGGGGGTTATCAGCTGTCAATTCATCTTCTGGATCAGTATCTTCTGCTGCAAGCTCTGGTGTGTTTCAAAATGGCCGACGGTGAAGACGTGGTGTCGGTACCGGTCTGCAAATTTTGTAAATCGCGAGCATTAAAACAACGAGTAAAGTGTAAAAATTGTCAAACGTACTATCACACATCGGTGTGCGACTAAAAAAAACAAAAAAAGTGCTGTAGTAGTGAATGTCTGAAACCTGAAAAGCAGAACGAATTAATCAAAGTACTAGGTAACCTTGAAAATTCACAAGGTGAATACGCAAATACGGAAGCAGACGGAGACGTAGAAAATCGCGAAATACTGTACCTAAGAAGAATCATCAGGGAATTGGAGGAAAAAAATGCCCTTCTAGAGGAAAATTGCGAGTTGTGGACAGATCGAGCCATGCAACTCCAAGAAAAATGGCGGGAAAATGGTGAGCAACAGGAAACGTCATCAGCTATTCCTTCTCCCTCGCCCCAACCACAGGAAACAAATCGGTCCGGCGCTGTCTCTGCTAAGCAGAACCCAAAACAAAATCCGGCAACGATGGAAGAGCCAGTGCCTGAAAGAGAAGACTTTGTCCAACAGAAGAAGCGCGGATTCAAAAAAGGGTCAAATGACATGACAGAACAACAACAACGTAACAAACATATCCTCCGGCGAAAAGTCGATCGCAAAATTGGCTTCGATGAATTCTAAGCAACCAAACCAATCAACAAGGGTAAGAGGATATGGCTATTCATATCCAAAGTGAAAACCCACATCACTGAGGACATCATAAGCAAATACATCTTCAAACATGCAAACACATCAAAGGATCGGATTACAGTTAAGCTTTGCGAGGTAAAAAACCCTAATCCTACTCAAAGCTGCTTTATGGTGGGAGTTAATCCTGTTCTTCAGGACTATGTATGTATTACATACATATGTTGTAGCAATAAGTAGAGTTCGTTTCCCGAAGGTTTTGTTCGAACCTGACAGACTTGACGTCATGTGGCTCAAGTTCATGACCAAGGGAGTAACCAAATTTATATGTTGATTCTATCGCCCTCCGAGCGATAGAGCCTACCAAAGCTTTTTTACAACACTAGCTACCACTTTTGACCCACTACAGGTCGATCACCCAAATTCAGAAATAATCGTTCTGGAAGACTTCAATGCCCACAACACCAACTGGCTCAAACATCACAAGAAGACCGATAACGAAGTTAGAGAAGCTGAAACATTTGCCATCAGCTGCGGGCTTACTCAACTTGTAGACGAATCAACTCGAATCTCAGAAAGGGACGCCGCCCTCCTGGATCTTTTTCTAACCACCAATCCTGACCAGTACACAATTACAGTTGGTCCACCATTAGATACTTCCGACCACAAACTTATTACAACTGTTTGTGAAGTGCCACTTCTACAGAAGGATCCACCATTGCCTCGCAGAATCTGGCATTACAATTCTGCAAACTAGGACGATCTAAGGGAGTTCTGCTTAGATTTTCCTTGACTCGACGTCTGCTTTGGCACTAACGACCCGTAAGTCTGCTGCGAAGAGATTACCAGTACAGTAAGTAATCTCCTCAGAAATGGAAGCATACATTCCAAATCCCATCAAGTTACCGTCAAATGGAAAGCCGTGATTCGACAGAAGATGCGAAAGAGCGGTAGATAGAACACAACATGGCCCAGTGCAGTGGCTCCAAGAATTTCTGATCGGTAGCAAAGTCGGTAAGTAATAACTTTACAAAAACGTCTCTTCCACCTTTGATGGACGAACGTGGTATCACGGCAACTATAGCTAAGTAAACGGCAAACATGCTCGCCGAAATGTTTTCATCGCACTCTACCTTACACGTCCTCCATGGCAAGGCTCTCCCCAACATAACCAACATCAACACTGCCATGACAGAAGTTAAGTTTCACCACCGTGACATTTGTAAAATCCTAAACTAGTTAGATACGCAAAAGGCAACAGGGTCGGATGGAATACCTGCTATCGTGTTAAAGAACTGCGCCAACGAACTAACACCGATTTTTTCTAGACTTTTTCCCTGTCTTACCGAAAAGGAATCTACCCATCTTCTTGGAAAGTCGCTCGTGTACAACCTGCTCCAAAAAAGGCAAGAAAACCACGCCCTCAAATTATCGCCCAATTGCCTTGCTTCTAATAATCTCCAAAGTCATGGAACGTGTAGTCAATCAGCAACTACTCAAGTACTTCGAGACAAACAGAATAATTAGCGATATCCAATATGGCTTCGGCAAACAGAGATCGACAGAAGATATATTGGCCTATGTCGCTCATATAAGGAGTAGGGCAATTGAGAGGTACGGAGAATCTTGAGAAATTGCGTTGGATATTTCGAAGGCATTTGACAGAGTTTGGCATGACGGATTGCTCAACGAGCTGCTGTCATTCGGACTGCCAGCGTCTCTCTGCAGCTGGCTTGTCAATTTCCTTAAGAACCGATTTCTGCATGTTGCAGTTGATGGACACATCTCAGACACATTCACCATTAATGGTGGAGTGCCTCAGTGCGCAATACTTTCACCAACTCTATTCCTTATCTATATTAATGACCGGCTGACCGAAACCAATAATCCTGTTTACAGTTCTGCAGATGACAGTACCACTGTCTTCTAATTTAGATCAGAAAAACCTTTACCAGCGACTGAGACATATCACCGCAGACAGGAGCAGATTACAAGAATTAATCAAGATTTGGAGAAGGTTCGAACTTGGGGCGACAGGAATTTGGTCCAGTTCAATGCAGCAAGAATCCAAGCAGCCACATTTACCAAGAAAGCCAATACGGCGGGCCCTGATATCATTATAGCAGGATCGATCATTCCTTAATCCTCGTCGATCGGACTACTGGTTGGCTCGGTCAACAGCAACGTGGTCATGCCACGTTGCTAACATCGCAAAATCAGCCTCGCAGAAGCTTGGTGCGCTATTTCGCAACAAAAAACTGTATACATAGCAGCAGCCTTGCTCTATAAAGTGCAAATAAGACCGTGCTTAGAGTATTGCTCACACATCTGGGGTGCCGCACCTAAGCACACCCTAAAGATGCTGGATCCCATTCAGAAGAGAAAGCCTTGGTTCATCGGCGACCCGGAGTTGACCCGGGATTTGGATAGTCTGGAACACCGCAGACATGTGGCCGAGATATCTCTGTTTTACAGATATATTCACGGCAGATGTTCCCAGGATCTGGCCCTCATCATCCCGCCCCCAGCAACGCCTGCCAGACAGTCGCGACAGGCGGAAAGAGCGCACCAGTTCGTTGTACAATTGGAAACACCTAGAACGTCGCTTTACAAGGACTCCTTTGTCTGGCGCACCTCATTACTGTGGAACTCACTTCCAGGACATATGTTTCCCTCTAATTATAACCTACAACTATTCGAGAACCGTGTCAATCACGGACTCATTCGAGTCCATAGGATCCCCCTTTAGTGTGTGTGCCACTGTCATAAAAAAATACCTCGTTACAGATGTTAAAAGTAAAGATGTATGTTTGTTATGTAATGCTTCTATCTCCGTTGCTAAAAAGGAAATATTGAGACGCATCATAAAATTGTACATAGATTCGAATTCTGAAAAATAATTCCCATAACCTTCTGCTGAAACAATAATTAAAAACAAATTAATTGACAAAAAGTCAATATTTTTTTAAACGTTTAACAAAAATAAGACTGCATCATACCGTGTGTTCCAGATAATTGCACAAAAAAGAAACATATGAAGACAGGAAATTGATACAATAGGCGTTTTAGAAGATTCGTTTTTCCCAACTTTAAAAATAAAAACGAGATAGATTCAGCTATAAAATATCTGCAACTTTCTGCTAATACAGTGATGAGACCAGTAGAAGTAACGAGCAATAATAATTTTTTACTGTTAGGAACTGACTTAGATACTGTGTTTATTTTTCACTGCAACTGGATGGTGAATCAACAAATGTGGTTGACAACTCTCAGATGGCCGTAATCGTCAAGATGGTGTTTAGTGATTTTTCGACGAAAGAAGATCTTTTGAAATATATTTCACTGAAATGACATACTACTGGGTAAGTATTGTTTTCTCACTTCAAAAATATTTTTCTTCAGAAAAAATTTCAATATCGAAAATCGTAGGCTCGGAAACCGTTGCCCCTCCAGCGATGAGATAAGGCTCTGGTGGTGTTATGTCGTAAAGATTTAAGTTCTTCGCAATTTTTCTATTACCACCGCATTATCCATCAGCAAGCATTATGGGGGAATTTTCTGAAACTAAGCAACGTTATGAAATTGGTTGTAAAAATTGTGAACAAAATTAGATTAGACCTCTAGCGTTACAAAGAAGATTATTCATAACATTGGCCGATGAAGTTGACTGTCAATACGGGGAGCTACTTCTCTGAAGCTGACTCTGAAGTCCGATGATTATGTAGATGACGATTGCTGAAACGTTTGATGCCCTATCTGCCATAGGTTAATTTTTCAAACAACGCGATAAACCGATTCCAGAACTGGACAATTCAACCTGGATTATTGATTTTGGTCATCTTGTGGATATTACAGAAAAATTAAATGAACTTAATGTGTAGCTACGGGAGAGAGACAAAGAACTAGCGGGAATGATTTCTGATATAAAAGCATATACCAAATACCTCGAGTTTTGGAAAAAAAACCTGATGCCAAGAAATTTCGTATTCTTTCAGAAAGGATATCTCAAAATCCACTGGAACCCTATGACAGTAAATATCATATAGAAATAATTGCTAACAATTTCAAAAATCGCTTTTAAGGGTTCCAACGAAATGACTTTAGTAGCGCAATTTGGAAATTGATATCTAACAGTTTGCAACTTGTGTTATGCAGAACTTTGGCGAAGACGAGTGTGTAGCAGAAATGGAAGCGATTACGTTTCAAAATGATTTAGCGTTAAAATGGTTAGTCTCGAGTACAAATTGTATCTGGCCTATAGCAAGTAAAGAAAAATATTTAGTTTTATGTCGTGTTGCCTTGAAAGTGAGAGCGTTATTTAGTTCGACCTATTTGTGTGAATTGAATCTGCTTTCTCCAAGCAGTCCAAGTTTATTAAAAGTAAATAGCGCAATCGACTTCCAGACGAATATTTGGATAATTGTATTCGAATGGATGTATGAAACTATACTGCAAACATTAAAAGACTTATCAATGAGTCTGAATCTCAGCCTTCTCATTGAACATGTACTTTTTATCTGCACATGTCTCGTTTAAGATAGTGCTTTACTTGCGTGTTATTTTTATCGGCCAAGTTTTATTAAATCGTATGTCGCATTTATTTTTCAAGCACCTACGACTGATGGGATTGGATGTACTTATGTAGTATGTATTAGTAATATTAGTTATTCTGTTATTAGTTGATTATCAGTATGTATTAACTAATTTGTAAAATAAATACATGTGCCAAATACAACTTCGAGAAATATATATTATTGCATTATTTCATTTAGTTTGCCGTTACCACAAGGTAGCTCACTGTTTATTCCAAAATTATCAAAGTAGCTCAACACATCAAAAAAGGTTGGCCACCACTGATCTAAACATTTATTTTCTGCTTCTATATTAACGGACATCAATAACGTGAGCAATTACCACACGGGCGGAGCTTCTAATTGTGTTCCCCTGTTTATTCGCCATCGTCACTTCGAAATAATGACGCAACGCAGGCAGCCGTTTATTATTTATAAACTAAATTGAAATCGCGAATCTGATGCACGTGTCTGTCATAGGTAAACACGCCTAGTCACAGTCAACCAGTGCGAAATTAATTTAGTCATTGGGAGGTTTCATTTATCGTTTAACTGGTGCACATTATACTCGGTTTGCGATAAGCGGCAAACTATTACAGCTTATAGATTTGATTTTTCACATTATAATATACTATTCTGCATATTAATATCAGTGACCCGGTTTTTAAGGTCTTCTTTCTTGTCTCGTATTTTTTTTTATGATATACCTCCCTATTCGAGGGCCAAGAGATATTTAATGAAGGCTGTGGTTTAGATTTTTGTGTACAGGGTGTGTTTTATATCTGGAAAACTCAGCAACTTTCTTATTATTAAAGATAAAAGGTAGGTTTAAATTTGAAAATTTCTTGATAAATTATAGCGAATTTGCTATAACGAACTTTTTTGTCGCCCTCGATATACGGGGTGTGACCATAAATTATTTTTTTTTTAAATGAGACATCCTGTATATTTTGTAATTTTTAAATTCCATGAAAAATTAGCTTTTAAAAACTACCAAATACTCTTTAGATATCTTGCATAGTTTTCGAGATATTTACGTTTAAAGTTATACATTATTAAAATTTCAAGTAAGCCATGCATGACGTTAAAACTTAAGGTAAATATCTCAAAAACTATACAAGAGTTCCAAAGAGTTTTTGGTAGTTTTAAAACGCTAATTTTTCATGCAGGGAATATAAAAATGGAAAATAAACAGGGTGTCTTATTTAAAAAAATTGAATTTATTGCCACACCGAAGGCGACAAAAAATCGTTATTGGTTATAGCATTAAAATTCGCTATAATTTATTAAGCAGTTTTCAAATTTAAACCTGCCTTTTATCTTCAATAATAAGACAGTTCCTGTGTGTTCCAGTTATAGAAAAACACCCCATACAGGCAACATGGAAGAAGGCTTAGCGAATGTTTGCGGTTTATGTAATAATTTTGTTGTTGCGCAATATTTTTTTTGCCTTTTCTTTCTTTCTTTACATACATCCATGTGGATTATAAAGATTTCTGTAAACATATTCATGAAAGGGAACCGCTGCTATCTCAAATATCTTTCCGAAAAATTCACCATTTTAATCCACCTTGACGAACTCAATATTCTAACTCATATAGCAACATATTTTTACTAAGTAAATATTTTAATTTATAATAATATATAAATAAAAAACTGATAATTTAATATAATTTTATTATAGAAGCATACTGTACAGAATTCAGAGCGAAACGGGAATTCATTGTGACAACTAAGCCCTATGGGTATCGATTTGTTGTTAATGGATAAAGCAGATTATTTAAATAGAATTTTCCTGATAGAATTATTGTTTTATACGGAACTATAGATTGCCTTTTTCAGATTACAAATAAATTATTTTCTGTTCTGGCTTCTACAATCCAGCACACATTTTGTATTAAGTGAGGCTTCAAATGTATTTAGTATTTATAGTGGTACCTTAATAATAATAATAATTATAATAATATTGTTATTGACCTAAATGCATTCAAAATCAAAAATATTGGCAACGTTAGTGGTTATGGAGCTTAAGCTCGTCCAGCGTGAAGTGCTAGTATATTATTCAACGAGCCTATAACGTAGGTCATAATTTCACATTTTCGTTTATTTTAGGAGCAACAAAAGGCTTTTATTATAGGTATTTAGTTTTTGTTTGTTTTATTCATGTAATTATTTGTATCCATGTGTTCAATTTCATTAAATATGTATTATAGTCAAGTTTCATTGCTAATACGGTTGCTAACAAGAAATGTCACTAAGATAATGAATAAACTAAAAGTGTCAAAATAATTCAAAAACTATCAAACATAGATATAGAACATACTTAACAAAAGTTGTAGGTTTTTTTTTATATTTTTTAAAATCACATAAAATATGCAGGCTGCGCCATTTAAAGACGCAATTTGTTTAAATAAAAATTTTTTAAATTTGAATATATGTAGCTTCTACCTCAATTTGTTTTTGGCAGAGCATAAACTCGATCTTAGTGTTCCCTGGTTCCAAATATAAAAAATTGTCTAGCAAAATACTTACTTAATAATAAAAAGACGCATGTATAATTGTGATTTTTTAAAATAAAAGCCTCATTATTTCAAAAACTGTTGGTTTCACAAATATCACACCTATATTAAAAAAGTTCCAGATACACACGCAGAATTCAAAAATCGAAAAATGTAAGAGATGGGACATCGCTACACATTAAAACAAATTTAATTATTGCTGGCCTAATTTTTTAGCGCACTCTGTATGATCGTAAATAATTTTAAAATATGCACACTTAGTAAACATATATTTTAGTAAATATACTTTATTGGCACAATTTACCTCGAAATGACACTTACTTTATTCAATCCTTGACTCACCCTGTATATCTATTATTAAATGGTTGTAGATAAATTAATATAATTTATAACAATAGTTTTACAAGAATTTTAGAGGCAAGAATTTTCTTCGAATATTTAAAGGTATCCCACCAGATTCAGTGAGCAAAATTATTTATCGGTGTTGATTTGACCTAATAAAACCGAGACATGTTCTAAGTGTCTTTGTTCATCTTACTTAAACACTCTAACAATAACAATCACATTTACGCATATAAATACTTCCAAAATATAACGTAAACTCGTGACCCCACCTAGTTTTCCAAAGAAGTCTCGATATATTTACACATTTTAAAATCTATTAGTGCATGAAGTTTACCAAGTTTATCAGTTTGCCTAATCAAAAACGCTTGCTTTTATTAATAATAATAATACAAAATAATCGAAATACTATAAAAAAGGTGTATTTTGAACTAAAGTCATCCGATTTATCGGATTGTATGCTAAACTGAACGTAACCTTAAACAGTGTGACAAGTTTTGAAAAAATTGAGGTGTAAGCAAAAGCAAAGAATATTCTTAGTAGAATATTCTTTAGCAAAAGACAGAGCAGGTCATTCGTAAATTACCAAATGTTTAGATGCCAACATTAGGAATATTAACGTGAAGAGGGGATAAAGTAATGAATGAAAATCATAAAGTGGCGGCAGAAGCATGTCAAATTTTTCATTCATGTACGGCCACAACGAAGCACCTAAAGCAGGATTTACACTGTATCACTTTTGATGTACATCCAGGGAGAAAAGTGAAATCATCCAGAGTTATCAACCTTGTTTACATATTTTCATCCTCTTTTGTGCTTTTACCTCTGCCACTATTTACTGTTCCTTAGATTTCCATCATTTCGTTTT
>JAEQML010051263.1:0-45755 GCA_016904865.1 Pissodes strobi
TTTTCTGCCGAACTACTTTTTTTTCACTATATGTGCATGGAAAATTTTGTCTCCTATTGACTTCATCTTGTATCCGCAACAAGCGATCTTTTTCTGACTTTCATATTTTTGAATTGCTTTGAAAAAAGTGGAGTAAGATGCTATTTTCCCTCTTCTATCCCCTTTCCTTTGTAGACCCGATAAACATGTCTATAAACTATCCCATATAGGTTCCAAGTAGAGCTTTGTACTTACTTGATATTCTACAATAATGAGACTCCAGCTTTGCTAAATTTGAAAGCAATTCCTCTTACCTTGATTCTGTTCTATTAACTCTGTATGAAGCTCATTATTTCCGACTTGATCTACGTTATGTTTATATGTTACCCACTTTTGGATAATTTTACCCTGAGATCAAACGCTGATAAAGACATTTTTTAAACTTTTCTTTGACTTTGCATCTGTATTTAGGCGTTACTGGAATAACTAACCCTTTTGCATATGATTGTTTCGATTCCTAAGAATTTCAAAAAACTCAAAACTCATTAAACTACTTTTCTCATTGTGTATCAGAAATTTGAGAACACTGAAATCTTTGTCGTGGTCGATCTGTTTCACTTTTTGCAGTTTTTTGTGGATGACCATTGCATTGGTCCTATTTTTCGTTCTTCTTTTGGGGCATTTTGTCTGTATATTTTATCGTTATTATTTTTAAACCCAGTATACGATTTGAAGAAGTTTTGATATTAGCAATACAAAATGGATGATATTAGGGATGATGTAAACAGCCAGAGAGTTTTGGACTTTCCAAATGTTAGAGATTTAGGTTCAATAGACATCGAAAAATATCAATTTATAGGTGACCATGATGTCAACAATTTTATGCAAATCGAAGCAGAACCATCCAATCCAGAAGAAATGGAAACGGATGCAGGAGGAGAGAGGAAAAGTCAGGGTCAGGGGCAAGGTCAACATATATGTAGATAAGGATGGGAAATGTATTAATTACATGATGAGAAAGACTCCTCAGTAAGCAAAAGAGAGAGAGCCCTCACGGAGGATAAGGTAATTACCTCCTCCGTGAGGACTCACTCTCGTTAACACACTACTTTTAAGCTATTTGCTATTGCCTGTAATGCTCGGAGAAATTTAGACGCCTTTAGGATACCGTTATCTATATCATCAAACTGTTATTTATTATTTAATTAATATACATTTTGAAACAAAACGTAATTTAAAATTAATTATTTACTAGCTTCAATATTTATGCTATACAATAGCTCTTTAAAAAAATATGCATTTTTTTCTAGGTGCTATTTTTATAAAAAGGAGTTGAAAAACTAAAACAGCGACGAAAATCTTGCGTAGCTTAAGCAATACGTCTGGATTGCACTAATCAACAATATAGTAGCTAGAACGCGCGCATCAGTTTATTACTGGATATACGCATACGATGTTTTGCAGCAGGTTAAGTGGTTATTTTGGATTGGATAAAATGTCGTAGACTGAAAATATATTTTGACATACGATCTCTTGCAGTACCTTAAAACATTACCAAATAAAAAGTTAATCAGGATCAAACTAGTGTTCAATTTAATTTGGCCCACAGTGTACACAGGATATCTCTAAAAGGTCTGTACAAAATGCTACCACAAATTCCTGAGGCTAAAATATGAGGATCTAGCCCAATTTATTTTATCTTGATAATTTCCGAGATACAGGGTGTCAAAGTTATTATTTCGTTTGTTTTTGTAAATATTATTTCTCTTAATAATAGCATGATTTGCACGAAATTTGGTACTCAGAGGTTTTTTAGAATAACAAATCGCGATCTGGTCAAAGTTTCGATGTGCATTGCAAAGGATACCACTAGTAGCACCTCGCCTACATCTAAAGCTTCATAGTTTTTGTGTCTCGGTATATTAAATTTTTAGTTAAAAATTCTTATTCCTTAGCATCTTTTGTCCAAGGTAGGTATCGCTTCGAGCAACCGTTTCTGAGATAAGTGAATTTAAATATTTTGTTGCGTTCTGAAACTTATCGTAGTCCCTTTCACACTTTATTCAGGTTTAGAACTGGTCCAAGAAATGTGGAGGGTGTGAGGCAAAAAATATAAAAATAACACTACACGTCAATAACAAACCAAAACAGCATATTTATATTATAAATTGTTACATAAACTCGAAGTAAATATTCAAAATGACGTCCGTTTTCATGCGCACAAAGATTAATTGTACGGAGAAAGTTGAACTGCACCCTTGTCATCTTTTCTACATTTAACCGTCAAATGTTTACTGAATTTTGTATTTGTATTATTCTTCTTCGGTATTTATAAGTCTATTAATATTTTTAATAGTTTCCCATATAAATTAATACATACGTATTAATCGGGAGAGCGAGGTGGCCAATTTGTAGGCACATCATTTCCTCTGCCGATCCATTGAACTTGAAAGTTCTCATTTAAATAATCTCTAACATTTAAGGTGAACTGTGGGGGTGCACAATCATCCAATAAATCTGGCAAATTACTAGGCGTTCCAGGTAATTTAAACGAGACGGTAAGATGACAGAACCAATAAGAAATTTGTCACTAATTCCTGTCCATATGCTAATGTAAGTCCATGTTGATATTGCACAGTCTTGATTGCAAGCGGGTTTTCGTCAGCATAAATATGTTAAATATGCAAATTTGTTCTAGGCTTTCTTATAAAACAACACTCATCGATAAATATTTTTTATGACAATTTACATCATGTGCCCTCCGTTTATTATTTAATTTCAGGTTGAGATGTAAGAGCTTTTGTATTCTGCAGGTAGAATAGATGCCACATCTGTTTTTTTAAAGTTCTATTGAATGTATCTTTTACAAATTTCAAGCAGCAAATCAAGTATCTAGTGCTCGGACTCGGATCTTCTGTAATGAACACCGATTACACCCTTTTATGTACTGTTCATTTTCTAAAACCAGGTTCGCAGTACCAGTGTGTTGACACCCTATTTTGATGAAAATAATTTACCTAGACAACATGGGCAACAACCCCTATTTCTCCAACTAGTAGTCAGTAACTTAATTCCACTTTTCAGTACTCAATTCTAACCTTAGTTAAAATGAAATGAGCGTAGGTCAAATCATTTTCCGTTTTAAAATATTAATTGAGATTTCACGTAATTTCTGATATGGCCTAAGTACTTAAAAGTTCGCCAGACACTCAGTTATGGCATAATAAAAATAAAATTCATTAGCATTAATACTCATCCCGTTGTGATTTACTTTGTATCAAACTTTCCCTGGAGCTTAAACTCAATCAATGGATATGGTGAGAAAATTCTACATTCCCTAATAAATGAAATACAGCATGTGGTAAATGAAACACCAACAGTACCTGTATTATAATTTTAACTTGTGAGCGTTGTGGTTGTTGTTTACATAATTAAGGTCTGATGATGCCGTAAGGCGAAACACGTGTAACCTCTAAATACACATATACTTTGACGGTGACTTTGACTTTGTGTTCTTTGTCCCCCTTTGGAATGAAATATAGAATGGCACTGGCACTGAATTTTATCGAGATACTAATGAAATTATCATACATACAGCATTATGTCTTACAGGCATCCTAAGCATTGTGATTTAAAATTAAACTTACTTTCTAGGTCTTAATATATACGAAATGAATTTGCTTAGATACTTATTTAATTTCCACGAGTCTCTGGTACTTAGAGACACTTTTTACGAGTTGGTCAATACTGTTTAATCATTTGGATTGGACAGAGTAACATTCTTGAAAGATACATTTATACTAAAATTTCCCGCGTCAAATTTGGACAGAATAACGTTCTAAGACGCGTGAAGATTATTTTCTGACTAACTTTTCAGAGTTCCCATATTTTTTGGCAGGGGGATGTGCTACTACGCGTGAAGATTATTTTCATACTAACTTTTTCCCCGAGATTTTTTCGCTTTTATGCCAACTTTTACAACTTGTTTTCTCCTAGAAAAATCTGGATTCTGCACCTGCAGCTATTCAAAATGTTTTTACTAAGAGCACTTCAAATTTCGGCGAAAATTTTAATATGGCAATTAGCGTTTTAACATGTTTTGTAAATTCCAATACCGCCAAGTGTTCCAAATTTTAATTTTAATTACCCTATTGAAATAAGTTACATTTCTCGAATTCTGATCTAGACCAAATTACGGTAATTAAAATTGGAGAACACGATTTTTGCATTTCGATCCAATTGTCTTTGTTCGGGGAATATTCTTAATAGAAACGCCCCCTGGCCAATGGTTGTCTTTTTAGAACAAAGTTTGGGGGGACCTGTTTTCGAAGGGTGCAATTAGTGGTTGATATTCCTTGAAGTTTAGTTTTTCTAGTCGCGTGGTATAATGCAGTCGAACAAAAACCAAAAGTATAAGTCAACCGCGATTTAAGTCGGATTGCAACTTATTTGGATTATATTCCAATAGTAAGTTATTTTATTTTAATAAGGCTTATGATAGGTGCTTTTGTTGTAATTTTTTCTTAGGCATGCATGATTTAACTTTAAACGCGCTTCAGCCATTATTTTGAAACTTGAATTTCAATTTAAATTTTTTTTTTAAATAAAATAATTATTTTATTTGAATGTTCTCTCTTGACGATCTAATTCGAAACTTAATTTATTTATTTTTTTTTATTGGATATCTAGTACAAATGAGTTTTTTTTGAATAAATTTGAAATAATTATGAAGGATTTGTTGAAACAATTTACCCAGAATGGCTTACTACCTTCCATTCATTACACTTCTTAAATTCGTTTTCAATTTTGCTCCTAAATCCCCGGTGTCCTACTTATACGATTCCACGCATAATCAACTTGTAGGATCAAAAAAAATTAATAAACCGTGTCACAAAAAGTAATGCAGCTTTAGATGTAGACGAAGTGCCGCTGGTGGCGCCCTTTTGAATGTACATCGAAACTGTGATCAGATCTTGCTTTTTTATCCTAAAAACCCCTAAATACCAAATTTCGTGCAAATTATGCTATTATTAAGATAAATATTTACAAGAAGTGTTAAAAAATAATATCTTTGACACCCTGTATTTTGGAAACTATCAACATTTGGACTAAGGTAAATTGGGCTTGCTCCTATGTTAGCCTAAGAAATCTCTGCTAGCTCTTTGTACACACCTTTTAGGAACACCCTGTATAGACTATTAGGTTTTATGGTGCATTTTGTTTAGAGAATATATTCTTATATGACATAGCAAAGCGCTGGTTATGGAGTAATATATATTACATTCCAATTTTTTTCTGTGTTACCATTATTTATGTGTAAAATACAGCTTGTACTTACTAGGTTTACAGTGTGGCAAAAAAGGCTGGACCAAAACATATAAAAAAGGGGAAATTTCTGGGATAAATAACGCCGAGGCATGATAATTTTATTTCCGATGTTTTTCGAGGATTTTCAGATATACAATATCTTAAAATTATGTGTCAACTTTGTTTATAATGTAATATTTCCATTTCCTTAAGTATTGAAATTCCTTTCGAAAAATTGTAGAGATATTGACGTTTGAAACGTGACATTTATATGAGTTTAAACTTCTATAGAGTTTGAGCCATCTGGTTAAGAGTACAACGATTACATTCCTTTATCTTAATCTTTAAACATTAACAGCTAATCCACCAACTTCCAGTTTGACCAAAAATAACCTAAATCCGTAAAATGCAATAATCCAGTTAAATTGACAGATCATTAGAAACAACAAAGTAAAAACCGCTCAGAAACTGATCACAGTGATCACATTCTACAGGAGTTAAAATGTTTTAAATGTCACTATTAGGAAAACAGTTTAGGTATAGGTTTTACGAGAAATTCCAATATTTCGAAAAATTGGGTATCCTATTTATAAAAACAAAGTTGAAATATGTTATAATTGTTCGATATATTTGGAAATATTTCTAAAATATTCCAAAATTTAAAATAAAAACCGACTTGTGTCAGCGTTATTTACAGTAATTTCTCATTCAGTATATATTTTGGTGTCTCCAGATACTTTATATATAAAGTGTCACTAAAAGTTACCAAGAAAACTTAAGAGTAGTAGCTAAAAATACGAAATCAAATTTCTATAGATATATATTTGGAAATGCTTGGTTCAAAACATATAGGATGTGTAGTGGACTATTTTTTTGAATACAATGTAACAAATGGAAAAACATTATTTTATTCTTATTAAATGTTGATGCTTCATTTATCTGATTTCTTCTCAGTAATACCAGCGAATATTAACTACGATAAGAAGATTCACTCTCCGCGGCGGCACATCAACGGTATGTCTCCTTCCCCGCGCGAAAACTAGCATGATACTGGCATGTGACCTTTGGACCCGGCGCACACTGGTCCAATTTCTAGGAAAGCTGGCCATAATAAGGTTTACCAGAAATAAGACATAAAAGTTATTAAGTATTACACGTTTAATATATCGTGTTTTCGACAAATAATTGTTGAATTTTTTGCTCATCATCTGTATTTATATATAGGGAGTATCAATTATCACTAACGATAAAATTCATGTATAAAAATTATTTGTATGTTCTTAAATCGTTTTAAAAAAGGATTTTGAAAATTAAGGGCTCCTTCGTTGTAAAAAAAGGGTTTTAAATTTTTAATTCGATGATCCAAATTTTGTTTTTGCAACGGTTAATTCAGGAGCCTCACGAGCAAAATGAATGTTAAGGGGACGACAGAAACGCGTTGATGAGGGCCTGCAATTTTGCCATACATGTATTTCAGAGTTATCGCTATTTTTAAAAATTGATCTAATAGGGACGCGCATTTAAAGATCCTTTACACAAATAATGCACTATGTAAAAATCGACCTCTCCTATTGGTCGATCCATCTCGTATTACGATATGTCTGCGCGATGCAATCGATTTTTTATCAGGAGCTCTCGCGGTGTAGAGGTTTATATCGTTGGGTCTCACCTGGAAAATGCGGGTTCGAATCCCCTTGCTTTATTTTATTTTATTTTAAAGATTATATGTTTAAACAGCTTTTTTTCTTGATTTTGGGTATGTCTTGTGTTAGATTGGGTTCGCACCTGGTTAGTTTCCTTTTCTTGAGCCCCCGTAGCGAGCGAAGCGAGCGGAGGGCCATGCGGATCGACCAATGGGAAAGGCCGATTTTTATATAGTGCACTATTTGTGTAAAGGATCTTATAATGCTAGGGACGCAACTAGTAAAAAATATAGAAGCATCAGTGCAGCTGTTGTTCTAAAACACTTGCTTATATTCTGAATATCCGAAGGTAATATCAAAGCCATATTTACAAATTAAAACTAAATTATAAATTCTTATCTGCTGATTCAGCCAAAGTATTTATAACCTCTTTTTATAATAACATCAGTCTTGCATCAGCAATAATGATTCTACCGAAATTTCACCTTCAGTTTCACTTGCTACAATATTATGGGATTAGGGGTGGGCGACAATAATCGATTATTCGATTCACTTTTAAGAAATTACCGATTAATCGATTTATCGATTAATATTTTAGAAAATATCGATTAATCGATTATTCAGTTATTTGCTAAAATATTAAGAGTTTAATCGATTATTCAATTTCTTGCCCACCCGTACCGATGACTTTACAACAGATATAGCTTTTAAAATTCCAATTTAATAATGCGTTGCGTTAAGGGTAATTTAAACTTGAATGTAAATGAAATTTGAAAATACTTTCAGTACAACACAAGACTGCAGCAGGGAAAACTGCGCACCTTACAAATTTAGCCAATAAGGGATCCTCATTTCGACGCGTCATTTTCTGATAATCTGGCTTCAGTTGTTGCACAATTAGGTATAACACCAACACATAACCTCAACGGAGTGTTAGCACGTTAGCAGTATAGTACATCAGTCTTTATTTTTTTATTATGTATTTGGGCAAAACTCCGCGGCGGCATGTCAACGGTGTGTCTCCTTCCCCGCGCGAATACTAGCAGAATATCGTCAGGCCATGATACAAATAAAACAATCATATTGGCAGGCGACCTTTGATGCGGCGGCCATAGACCAGCTCATCCTTTTGTCAGATTAATTTTCAAGCCTAAATTCTATAGTCGAGTCAATATTCGATATAAGATAATAACGCTATTTTTTAGTTGTATTGTATTACAAAATAGGAATGAAATATACAGTAAAATTGTACGAAACCTTTAACCAATTTTAAAATCACCCAAAACGCCAAAATTTAATTAAATATTCAAAGATGGGGCAAATTCGAGCAACATTTTCTTCTTGATGTCTTTTGTCAGAATATTAGTATTCGGAAATATGGTGAAATCATTAACACAAAATCAAAATCTTTGCAATATTAGTTATTACATACCTTGAGTATTGTTATCAATAATAACAGCCAGTTGAATACAAACTTTATCAAAATATTTATTTGGTGATAATAATAAAAAAAACCATAACGTAAGTTTGACAGGGCGCGGCAAACAATTCAGAAGATATCAATTGTGTTTTTCCAATGCCAATTAGAGTATTAGAGTGCTATAAATAATTTCGTTATAAATTTGATTAAATATACCGCAAACGAAAATATCGTTTATGGCCAGCTTTTATTTAAATTCAACCTGTGTGCGGTGGAGTTTGCTGATCGTTACCAGGCAACGAAGAAAATCAACGACTATTCCTTTGTAGCGCTTTCTGGCCATTAAGTGGGCCTTCTTGTCGTAGTTAATATTCGCTGGTAATACCAGAAAAAGAGGAAAATTACTCTGTCTGAAATTTGAAATTATTATTGTTTTAATTTTGTAATTTATTTTTTAATACGTGACACAGCTATGCAAGGTGTAAAATATTACTTTATGTAATATTTTATGGATTATCTTAATAAATTATTTGGTCGAGAAAATTTAGAAAAAAAATAAAATAGTATTGGTGTTCAAATCAACATTATAAATAACTTTTCACTGATATATGTTTGATGGATGTACTATTTTATTTAAATCAATTTTAGGGAGACAGTGAAACAAAATGCAGTATCACAAGCTACAAGCTACCCTTAGTTTTTTTTGGAATCTTTGTATTACACTTATTTTCCTGTTTCTCTTATAGGACAAAAAATGCTCGCGATGTCTTTGATAATATTAAGCTTGAGTTTTTTCCCTGTATAAGGCTAAAATGTGCAGATAAATTAAATGGAAAGCTATAGTGGAACTCGGTAATATTTAATTATGGAAAAATTGTACGTAAAAGTTAAATTTAGCTTCAAGGTTGCTGGTTGCTGAAGCAGGAAATACTAATAATAATTTTCAACATTGCTCTTGATAAGGGGCTATACGGAAGCAGAGGATTATTTTCTTTCTGGCCTTTGTACAATAATTACTGAATAAATATTGATTATAGGTATATAATTCGTTGACAAAACTTTGCGAGTAATTTTATCTTTCTACAGTCGGATCTGAAACTTGATCAACATGTTTTGAATTAATAATACAACAGTTGCTTACAATTCAGTAAAATATATATTTAGGGATATGAATCTCTTCTCTCTTTAATAGTTAAATACAAACATTGCGATTACCCTTCGGAAAATAATTTTTTGCCGAAACTATGAATTAATTGACGATTTTCAAAATAGGATGTACGTATTTATTGCGGTACGTGCACCTTACCTATGATCATATGATGGTATTTATAGGTCCTTCACATTGGAATGGTATATTAATAAAACTTGTTACGGTTAGTTTCTTTCTATAAATAACGTTTCTATGTCTATTGAGCCCGCCTATTGTAAATAAATAGTTTCAAAAATATCCAAAACTTTTCACGTGATGCCTGGAATAATCAAAAGTTGTGAAGTCATAAGGAAGTTTTGCTTCTAGCAAAGCATCTGCATATTATGCAATCTCCCTGCCCTGTGCTTAACCTTAATGATATATTGTTGTAACTTTTCAAGCTATCTGGCTACCTGTCCTTCAGGCTGTTTCATATCCAAAAGCCATTTAAGTGCTGCATGTTCAGTCCTTATTAGAAATTCTTTTCCATACAGATATTGACGGAAATGCTCAACATACCGTACTATTGCCAAAAGCTCTTTTCGGGTTACACAGTAGTTACGTTCAGGTTTCGAAAGTGTTCGACTGTAGTATTCGATAACTCGTTCTTCTCCTGCTTGTACTTGCGATAAAACTGCTCCGATGCCGGTGTTGCTTGCGTCAGTATCCAATACAAATTTATCATTTTGTTCCGGATATCCCAATATTGGACTAGAACATAGAGCCGCTTTTAATTTCCTGAACGCAGAATTACAGTTATGATTCCAGTTATAATTTGCTCGTTCTTCAGTGAGTTTATATAGAGGTAGAAGTACATAATCCAAGGAGGCTCTGCAGTTCGCGTTTGTCGCGAAGACAAAGGACAAGGTCAGTCTTTGATTGCTGTAATCTTTCGTTGATCAGTTTGGATTCCCCCTGATGACACGACATGCCCGAGAAATTCAACTTTTTGTTGGAAAAGAAAACATTTCTTTTGATTTAGTAAGAGCTGAGCATTCTTGATTCTAGTAAAAACTTCATGCAGGTTTTATAGGTGCGCTTGCAAAGTTTTTCCCATTACCATTATATCATCAAGATAGACCAGGCATGTCTTCCAAGTAAGGCCTCGTAGAACAACTTCCATAAGACGCTCAAAAGTAGCGGGGGCATTGCATTGTCCGAATTCCTTATCTTGTTCGTCAATGCCTACTTGCCAGTAGCCGCTCTTTAAGTCTAGTGTTGAAAACCTGCTTGTGTTCTCAACGTGTCATCAATTCTCGGAAGTGGATAGCTGTCCTTCTTGGTGACGGCATTGAGCCTTCCATAGTCCACGCAGAATCTTGTAGTCTCATCTTTCTTGGTGACTAAGACAACAGGAGAAGACCATGGGCTTGACGACTTTAATAATTCCATCGTCAAGCCTTTTATCCACTAATGTGGCAACCTCTTGCTGCTTCGTCACTGGTAACCTCCGAGGATGCTGCCGTATGGGGTGAGCACTTCCAGTGTCGATTTTATGTTTTATGATGTTCATTCTTCCAGTATTGCTATTTTTCCTTTCAAAGGCTGTGCTCTGCTCTTTGATAAATTTTGTAGCTTTCTTCAGTTCTTCGGAAGACAGGTGACGCCACGACTTCTGGAAATGTTCTAAGACTTCCTTTGGTGATGTGTTTCTGACCGCGTTTCGCAACTGGTTACCCACTGCACAGGCTCGCAAGTGGCTATTACATCTCCTTTATTGATTTTGATGGAATTGGGTGAAATGTTTACTATCCTTATCGGTATTTCGCCGTTGGTTTTGACTAGTGCCTTGCAAATCATGATGTTGGATAAGTCCGATGCAGCCTGCAAAATCGTTCTCCAATTTCCCGAAAATTATCTCCTCAGTATTTCCGGTTATTCTGAGGGTACATGATGCCACTACTTTAGTCGGTGTGCCATCGTCTGTTTTCGTAAGGATGAACTCTTCGGTGCCAAACTTCAGGAGGTTAAGTTTGTTGTCAAAAGAGAATCCATGTTGACCGATGAGATCCATCCCCAAAGTAAATTCGTCTTCTATGGCGGCTACTAACACTATGTGGTGTAATTTAATTCGCCCCAGTTGAAGTTCAATATTTATTTTTCCAAGTACTTCAGCAGTCTCACCGGTAACCATACGTAACACTACATTCTTCGATATGGGTAGGACTTCTTATCTATTTACTCTGTTGGAGCTTACCAAATATACCGCCGCACCGCACCAGTGTCAACAGTAATGGCTTTAATAGTTAGACTGTTGGCGTTTTATCCTAGGCTTTATCTTCTTTAGCCAACATCCGCCCCGCAATGCTTGCTAATTGAAGTTTTCCAATTTGACTTTGAGGCCTTAGCATCTCTAGATGGAGATCTAGACCGTAGTTGTACTCGGCAGTCTCTTTTGAAATGCCAAAAATGCCACATCTTTAGCACTGATTTGAGGTATTTCGGTTACGTCACCTATCTTCTATTGGTTCCCGGATTCTCCCCGTGGTCTGAAGAATTTCCGTTAATTTCTTCAAAATTTCGCCAATCCCAGTTAATTCACAGATGTTTGCCGGCTTTTCTTCCTGGATGGATAAGGCCCTGATTTTTGACTTAGAGATGTTACAGGCCTCCTCGATTGCTAGAGCTCTACCCAAAGCTTCACTGCTGTTATCAAATTTGGCTAGACGTAGCATCTTCCGACTTTCTGGATCTCTGATACCATTCACGAAATATTGGGCAGCGCAAGTTCCTCTTAAAATTCTTCTGTTGCTCCAGGGTAGGCCAATTGAATGAGACGTCTACCGTCTGCCTCGAACTCTTGCGGGTTTTCACCAGGCTTCTGATGTCGGGACTTTACTTGTGCCTGATAGAGCTGTCTTATATGTTGGTCGCCAAATCGTCTCTTCAGAGCAGCTACGAATATGTCATATTTCCCCTGTTGGCTGATGGGAATGGTCTGTAGTAGTTCCAGGGCAGATCCACGAAGCGCTACCAGTAGAGACGTAGTCATTTCTTCGTTATTCCAATCGTTGGCAACAGCAGCTGCATCAAATTGTCTTCTGTACATTGTCCGGGATGTTTGACCGTCATACGTTGGAGGTTTGATATACTGTCCTGTGGCGAATACCCTCTCGGTGGGTCCTTGATTTTTAAGTCTGGTAACTTCTGCTCGAAAATTCTTCACTTCTTTCTGTACGTTCCTTACTTCTTTTTGTACATTCCTACTTCTGTTTGTATAGTCTATCTCGGTTGCCAGCAGCATGCTTTCTGTTCTCTTCTTCAACGGCCATACCTCACATCCATAAGTAATTATGCTCTTTACTACAGTATTATATATGATTTTTTTTATTAGACTTTGAGATGTTTTCGTCCCACAGAATTCCATTTAACATGGTATCGCTCTCCTTGCCTTTACTATTCTTTCCTTGATTCCCTCATCCAGTGTTCCGTCCTGTGTCATCTTTAGTCCCAGGTGTTTATACTCCCGGCAGCCTCCTATAACTCGTCCATCTTCCTTATATACTCCGGTGTTCCTCTTATCGTCACATATTGGGTCTTCTCAATGTTGATCTCCAAACCCCATCTTTCGTACTCCTCCACCAGCTTTCTCGCCATAAACTCCAGGTCATCATGATCCTGGGCTAGAATTATTTGGTCATCCGCAAAAAATAGCGTATATAATATATTTTCGTTTGCTAGTGGTATTCCCATTCCTTAGCAACTTTTCATCCATTTTTTGAGTGCTTGTTGTAGATATATCTTAAACAACACAGGAGAGAGGCAGCATCCCTTTTTGAGACCCTTTTTAATTGGTATATTTTCAGAAAGTTTGTCATGTATTTTGACTTTAGCGGTTATATCTTTATAAAGGTTCTTAATAGCTTTTATCACGTTTGTTGCATGGTCTCTCATAATTTTTCCAGAGGTATGCTGTCGTATGCTTTTTGAAGATCTATGTAGAGAAGGTGAATTTCCTGATTTTTTGCTGTTTTTTTTTCTCTAATACCTGTGTCACCGTATATAAGTGGTCCACAGTCGATCTTCCAGCTCTGAATCCCGCTTGCTCCTCCATTTCTCTATCATTGTATTCTGCTTCTACTTTCCTTTTCAATAATTTTCCATATACTCTACTCAGGGTACTTGTCACCGCCAATCCTCTGTAGTTTGAGCAATTCTCTCTATTTCCTTTCTTAAAAATGGTCGAAATATACGATGTTCTCCAATCGCTTGGTGCGGTAGCTCCATCTATGCACATCTGGAATAGTGCTGTTAAATGGTGGTATAGCTTTTCCGTTCCGTACTTTATGAGCTCTCCTAGTATTTCTCCTGGTCCAGCGGATTTTCTGTTTTTAGACTTTTACATATTTTTTTTACTTCTTTTATCGTTATCCTTAACGGCGATGTCATTACTATTATCTGTTCATTTTCATTATTGGTTTTAAATTCCGCTCTATTTTCTGTCAGCAGTGTTTTGAAATATGTCTCCCATCTGTCCATCGTTATTGTTGAAATTATGTCCTTTTTTTGGTGTTGTCTAAGTTGTTTTATCTCTTCGTTCCCCCCAGGTACGTGTTGATTTTTGAACAATTTCTTTCCCAGGATTTATTTTTCATTTCGGTTATTTTCTTCCGGACTAGATTTTGTGCTCTGTTATATTCCGCTTTATCGTTTTAATTTTTTGTGTTTAGGAATCTCTGATATTTGTCTCGCTTTTCTTTTATATCGTTTTCTATGTCTGGGTCCCACCAATATGGTTTTCTGTTTTTAATGGGTTCGTACATACCTAGTGCTTCGTATGCAGCTGAGTGGATACACGTTTTGATATATTCATATTATTCTTCAGGGTTTGGGAATCTCTTTTCTGTTAATTTCTCGTTTAGAAGTTTCTTGTAGAGTTCCCTCGTACTTTCATAATCCAGGCTATCTATGGTATATCTTTCTGGCTTGTGGGTTATTTGTTGTTTTTGCTCTGATTCGCAGTGGTCTCTTCTTGTTTTATGCACTACTATAGTTCTGAGGAGATGATGGTCACTACCACAGTTGGCTCCTCTGTGAACCCTGACATCATGTATATTCCATTTTGTTTCCTTCCTCACAATTGTATAATCGATAATAGATTTCAAATTTCTTGTAGGTTGTATCCACGTGTACTGGTGTTGGTAGAAGCCGTTCATTATTTTCAGACTGTTCGCATATAGTTATTAAGCGGTTTCCGTTATCGTTTCTTGTGTCTTCTCCATATGGACCCACTATTTGGCTGTTTTAATTTTTTCCCACTCTGGAATGCAGGTCTCCAAGGATGATAATTCCTCTCGACTTTCCCACCTTTATAATCTCGTTGTTCAGATCTTCGAAGAATTTGTCTTTTGTGCTCACCAGTGAGTCTTCATTTACTCCATACACTCCTATAATTGTTGTTCGGTGTCCATATATTTTTAAGTTCATTTTGATTATTCTTTCACTTATGGCTTCCCAGGATTGTATGTGTTTTCTAAAATTTCTTCTTATCAGTATGGATATTCCCTGCTGAGCTCTTTGATCTTTCGTTACTCCACTGTAGAAATGGTCGTAATGGTCGTAGTGTCCCATGCTTTCCGATCCTTGTCCCTTCTTTTTCGTCTCCGTAATGACCGCAATATCTAATTTGAGGGTTTTGATTTCTGTGATTACTTCATTCATTTTGCGGGTTAGACCTTGGGTATTCCATGTTCCATAGTTTATTGTTCTTTTCCGTTGCTTAAGTCGTCGTTGGATTTTCCGTCCGATTTCGACGCTTTGGTGATAGAGAGCTGGCCTATCGCCCCAACCCTCCTCCTTTATCCGGGCTTGGGACCGGCCGTGACCTCTTTAAAGCTACCCAATTCGCCTCTTAGAGGCCCCAGGCGGAGTTCTAAATGAATTACAACTTTCACTACTTTCAACTAATACTCTCCTTACTACTAAACTACTCTTCTAACTTTACAACTAATAGATCTTTACAATTCAACACTTAATGATTAACTCACTACAATTCGCCGCTATCCGCCTTTTATATACAATCTAAAGTCTATCACGAATACTTCCGGAGAAGCGAGGCCACTCTATATGATTCTCGACCAGGGCATCGAGATAATTCTAGTGTTCCTGAATCTTCGCGGCCGGCCGGCGATGACTCATACAGACAGAGAAGAGGCAAGGCGGCTAGTTCTATAGGGTAGCACAAAAACATTCGGATGGTCGCTAGCCGTGACAAAATAAATGCCGACATTTCGAGACTATTTATTAAAATATCCCAATCCGAATTCACTAACCGTAATATGATTGCTGTCATCTGCAAATTGAAAATAGTATTAACCCAAACTATACTAAGCTTTTACTGCATTGTTATATTACAGTTCAAGTTAATGCACCCGTGAAAGGTGAATAAACGATTTTTTGAATTATTAATTGATAAATTACATACCCAAAAACCATATTTAATTGTTTATTTTTGTTTCTAAGGCACGATATATCCATAACTTCACTAGAAAGATGATTGTCCTGAAAAGAATTATCCCAACTCTGGTATTTATGACAAGCGTCTACCTGCATCAAGTTTCTGCCTTCACGCATGCGTACGTGCTAAAACACATATTTTCCAAAGCTGTTTTTTCTTGACTTTGGGCGTTGCCTTGGGTTAGTTTTGTTTGGTTGCGCCCCTGGAACGAGCGAAGCGAGCGGAGAGCCATGCGTGAAGTGAAATAACTGAAATATTGCAACAATAATGGGTTTGTGCCAAATGCGCAGGTCCGAAGATGGAAAATTTGCTTTAGGTAGGTAGATGCTAGTATATTTATGGTCTTGTTAGACTCACCAAGATATGGATATATCGGCCCTAATTCTTCTAAATGATTTTATAATATAGGTAGGTTTTCATACGAAAGCATAGGAGGGCCACTGTTTATTGTTATCTTTAACTCATCTAGACTGCATAGGGTCGTACCTTTAAGATTTTTGTTCAATAAAATGGGGCTGATAGCTGAGAGACATTTAATAAATTGAAATGGCGTCAGTTTGTAAAAGGGGCCAATAGAGAATGCTTGTGAAATAGAAAGAGCGTCTCATTATTTTGGATGCGTATAAATGCTGTAGTAATATATATCTACCTTTTTGCGGCCTAGGTTAATCTGATTGTAAATGTGACAATTTATTCGTTATATTGAGAACTATTGTAAGAAACTTGTCTGCCCCCAAGTAAAAGTAATAACTTTTACTATTTGTACTATTTACTTATTGATATCATAACGAAACGATATATTTTTAGGGCATCTTATTAAGACTTATTTAACCCAATTTTTAGCTTTTTCAAGACATCGATTATTCTCTTTAGTTTTGTAGTGTTATCTTGTTCCTGTTTTAAAAATAGATTTTTTCAAGAAATGTTTGATTCGTTTTATTTAATAGTCTTTTAGTTTCAATTTCATACTCTAATATTTATCGCTTATTTCTTTGAAGTCAGCCATTGGGTTAGGGCATTCGGATACAATCACAAACACTGTATCAAGCAAGATAGTCATGAGTAGTGACCTTTTCTGATTGGAAACGCTGGACTAAGCCCTCGTCATTCCGCGCATGGACTCTGGTTCAGGATTATGGCAAAACAGAGTGTTTATATCTTAAGACTTAAGAATATATAATTGGTAGGTACAAACAATTTATTCTTAAATCATTTATGACCACAAAGGTGGGGGTGGTAATTAATGTTATAATTAACCACTTTACTTAGTGGGCTGTATTGCCATAGGTTGGTGGGGGTTTTATTCATAGGGTGTGAATTGAAACATGTATTTTAGGTATTACCTGCTTTAATAATGCAAGATTTAATTTGAGTTAAATATGATTAATATATATAATTATTTCTAATTACTTTCAAGCATTCTTCCTTTCATAAAAAAACTAAAGGGTACTGTATAGGGTGGCTTGAATTCGTGTCTAGGTATGGGGTCAATTTAAAGCAAAATTGCGCATTTAGGTGCCTAATAATATGGCGCTTAGAAAGTTTTAAAATTCCGAGTATTTACGGAGATATTCGAAAAAAAAAAAGAAATTTTGAAAATTCGTTTTATTTTTTTCCTGGGCTTATTTAAAACGGATTTCAAATTTAATTGCACTTTTGCATTGCCACATTTTCCGCTCTATCCAATGATGACATCCAGTTTTAAATCCGACTTTTCGTCTTCAAGGGATCATCATCAGCTTTCTTTTTTTAAATACAAACTTTAATTTTTTTTTTATCGTTTTTCAGATGGTATTGGCGTTATAAATATGAGTATGAATTTAATTTCTTTTTAAATTTTTATTATTATTTTTTTATTATTTTTATTTTATATATTTTGCTTTGGCGTAATTTTAAATACTTTAGGGTAGGTATTTTTGAAATTTTTATATTGAATAAAAATATTTTATTTGTATTTTGTGTTAGGTGGATAATTTGTATTAAAAATAAAAATAGTAAAATAATTTTTTACTGTTAATTGGTTAAAAGTTGAAAATAAGGCTCAACTTTCTTTTAGCTGAAATGGGTTATGTAAAAACTGTGTTTTTGTTTGTTTATAAAAGGTCTGTCTGAACATAGAAACACAAATTATTTTTTTCGGAAATGCGTCATTCCGTTTTTCAGGCTTTAGATTAGCTGAAATCGGTTACATAAAAATTAGTTTTTGTTTAATGTTCTAGACATTTATTCAGAGCCCAGGAATAATTTTTTTTTCGGAAATGCATCATTTCTTTTTTTTTTATTTTAAAATTTTTTTTTTTTTTTTTAGTTTAGAATAGCTAAAATCGGTTACATAAAAATTAGTTTTACCTTAGTAATTGAGACATTTATTCTAATCGCATAAACTAATAACTTTTCTCCGGAAATTCGCAGAAACTAATAACTTTTCTCCGGAAATGCGTCATTTCCGTTTTTCAAGAAAATTTAATTTAATTTAAATAAGTTTAATTTAAAGCAAACTAATTGTGCAATTTGGGTAAGTTTGAATTATCGTAAGCGCGCAAAGGGCGCTTATTTAATTTTGCAATTTTGGGTTAGTTTGAGTTACGGTAAGTTGTTTAGCTTTGTAATTTGGGTTAGTTTGGGTTAGCTTGGGTTAGTTTGGATTAGCTTGGGTTAGTTTGGGTTAGCTTAGGTTAGTCTGGGTTAGTTCGTTTCAGTCGGGTCACTGTAAGCGCGCGGAGCGCGCTTATTTAATTTTGCAATTTGAAGTTTGGGTTAGCTGGAGTTACAGCAAGCGCGCGAAGCGCGCTTGTTTAGCTTTGTAATTTGGGTTAGTTTGGGTTAGCTTGGGTTAGCTTGGGTTAGTTTGGATTAGCTTGGGTTAGTTTGTCTCAGTCGGGTCACTGTAAGCGCGCGGAGCGCGCTTATTAAATTTTGCAATTTGAAGTTTGGGTTAGATGGAGTTACGGTAAGCGCTTGTTTAGCTTTGTAAGTTGGATTAGCTTGGGGTAGTTTGGGTTAGCTTGGGTTAGTTTGGGTAGTTTGGATTAGCTTGGGTTAGTTTGGGTTAGTTTGGGTTAGTTTGGGTTAGTTTGGGTTAGCTTGGGTTAGTTTGGGTTAGTTTGGATTAGTTTGGATTAGCTTGGGTTAGTTTGGGTTAGTTTGGGTTAGCTTGGGTTAGGTTGTCCCAGTCGAGCGTCCGTAAGCGCGCGCAGCGCGCTTATTTAATTTTGCAATTTGAATATGTTGTCGTTTTAAATGTACGATTTTTATGTCAGTGGAATTTTATACCTAGGTACTATTATTAAAAAAATTCAGTTAAATCGAGTGCTTTTGTCGTTAAATTTAAAAATGTAAGAGCATTTGTAATAAAATATTGAAATAAATGTGAAAATTCTAAAAAATAATATAATGATTAAAGATACGTTACGCCACCCATGGTTACTAATTCTTAATTTGTCCAATGACATCTGAAATGGAGAGCTCTTGTAACAAAGGCATCTTGGATGTTGCAAATAGGGATGTATTGTTTAAGGGACACATACTTAAAAATTATTTTCATTAACATTTCCTGAAAAATTAGCATTTTATAAACTGAAATTCTGTAAGACTCGTTAATTTATACTAGAAACGCTGTAAATTACATTTTAATTTTGCGGGACATAATATAATGTACAAGACTTCTTTTTTTTAACTAGCATTTTTTTGAAAAACGAAAATAACGTATTTCCGAAGAAAAGTTTTTAGTTCTTGCAATTAGAATAAATGTCTCAAGTACTAAGGTAAAACTTATTTTTATGTAACCGATTTCAGCTATTCTAAACTAAAAAATAAAAAATTTAAAAAACAAATTGTAAAAAAAAATGAAAAAAAAAATAAATTATGCATTTCCGGAAAAAAATCTTTGATTCCTGGGCTGTGAATAAATGTCTAGAATATTAAACAAAAACTAATTTTTATGTATCCGATTTCAGCTAATCTAAAGTCTGGAAAACGGAAATGACGCATTTCCGAAAAACAAAATTTGCGTTTCTATGTTCAGACGTTTTATAAACAAACAAAAACACAGTTTTTATTCATAACCCATTTCAGCTAAAAGAAAGTTTAGCCGAAAATAATTTATCTTTGCACTAAGCAACTTGTTTGAGTAGCTCATGGCCATAATCTCGTAAAAAATAATTTTACTATTCTTTATTTTTAATACGGGTTCAAAAATTCCATTTAATATAAAAACAAAATAAAATATTTTTATACAATATAAAACATTCAAAAGTACTTACCTTAAATTAATTAAACTTACGCCAAAGCAAAATATATAATTAAAAAAAATAATAAAAAACAAATAAAAAAAATAACACATACTCATATTAATAACGCCCATACCATCTGAAAAACGATAAAAACAATTAAAGTTCGTATTTAAAAAAAGAAAGTTGATGATGATCCCTTGAAGACGATTTTAAACTGGAAACCATTATTGAATAGAGCGAAAAAAGTGGCAATGCAAAAGTGCAATTCAATTTGAAATCCGTTTTTGAATAAGCTCAGGAAAAAAATTAAACGATTTTTGAAAATTTCGTTTTTTTCCGGATATCTCCGGAAATTTAAAACTTTATAAACGGCATATTGTTAGGCACCTAAATGCGCACTGTATCTCTTACGGTTTTCGAGATCCCCATACATAGACACGAATTCGAGCCACCCTGTACATAAAGTTTATTATTAAATGTCTAACAAAACTTCTTGATTATTTAATTTAAAATGAACTCCTTGCTTTACTGAATTTAATTAATATTTCTTATATTTCAACTGCTTTTTCGTTCACATTAAATTCCTTGTTACTTTTCGTCTTCTGAAATTCTCTCAATTAACGTCACCAGGGATATAGATAAGACTTCGAACAGTTGACCCGAAACTCGAGGACCGGAATAGATTTGTCTACTACAAATTTCCACCTGTCATTTTCCCTTCTTCTGTCTTCAACAGTAGAGACGCTACGAGTTGTATTGTCTCGAGAAAATGCGTTAAAACGCCCAAAGATTCATTAATTCAGTGTTGAAAAAGATAACACAGAGTACAGCAGATAAGAGAAAAACTACTAAATATCTTGGCGTCAGATAGGGCTATGACTGAGTAGATGTTCTTGGCGCCAAATTCAAGCCTGACTGGATCGTTGCTTCACCGGTGAGTGTTTGTAAGGTACTGAAATCTAATTTTTCCTATCGACGCGGCAGGAAGAAGAGAGCCGGAATTTGCGCGGATGCGGATGCGTTTGAGAGGGTAGAAATATGTTCTTTCTTTATTTGACACATTGATGTTTACACATCATTGACGGAGACAAAGATATATTAGATTGAGATCGACAACTTGCTTTCTAGTTATTGTTGCGTATAATGGACAATCGAGCTTCAGACCTATTTACCTGGGATGAAATAAATTTTATTCGGAGTTTAATTATGGCTCATTCATACTACGGACATACACCAAACTATACGGGGAAAAACGATAAGTTAATATACATGTTGGAGTGTTTCCTCAGCTATAAATATGAAATTTAAATTAAACAATAAATAATATAACTAAATAATTTATCTCTGATTGACATCTGACGTGGTAAATTACCGGTTTTCCATCTAAAATACGCCAGTGCCGAATCAAATAGCAAGACTATTTTCTGGGGCTAGGGCAAGAAATCAAACAACAATAGCACCCAGAGCAAAAACTAAAGAATATTAAAACACAAAATATGTACTGCATACAAACTACACTAAACCATAGGAGCTATGGAACATACTCTAAGAAACCCTAAACAAAAGTCAAATTGGAAAATCAAGGATCAAAGATACAGCCTAGCAAAGAGCCTGCGTTAAACATATCGGGAACAAACAAACAGGAAAATCTTAGCCAGGTAGGAGAATATAAATTAGCCATTAAGAATATGGGTCCTACGTATGCTTCATGAACAACATCCGGGTATTGTAAAAATGAAAATAGTAGCACCCCAATATGCTTATTGGATATGGATTAATAAAGAGATTACAGGTGGAAGCACTCCAGTGTTGTCAGTTAATGGCAAATAATGTTCCTGATGCTCCAATGACATCCTGGACATGGTGCACTAGAAAATGACAAAGAGTACATTTAGATTTAGTTACGAAAATTGTGTTAACTTTCTTGTTTTGATTAATGCAAGTAGTAAGTGGGTGGATGCTTGGATTTTAAAACTAGAACACCAGCTAGTGATGTAATTGCATGGCATGCTTAAGGCAAGCATTTGCTATATTTGGGTTACCAGATGAAATTCATTCGGACAATGGTGCACCGTTTGGTTCAGAGGAATTTGAAAGATTTGCAAAACACAGGGCATTAAGATTCTGAAATTACCACCTATTCATCCTAAATCAAATTGTATTACTGAAGGAAGTATTCAGACTTTTAAGAATAATCTTTTAAGGCAGGAATTTCATTTGAAAACATCGGTAGCCTAACCAAGATAATTTTTTATTTCATTTCATTAATGCTCAAACAAAAAGCCAAGATAAGAATTTCCATGCTAAAATATATTTTTAATAAGTTTTTCCAGAAGAAGCACATACAAATATTGGAAAGAAATAAGAGGAATGTAGAACTATCCCGATATATTAGCTTTGGGGAAAGAGAAAAGTATATGTTAAGTAAAACACTAAATGGAATCATGGAATGGTTAAAGGTAAGGTCAGCTTATTGTTTTGGTAGAAGAGCATGCGAGATATGTACAGGGTGGCTCGAGTTCGAGTCTATATATGGAGATCTCGAAAACCGTAAGAGATACAGTCAAATTAGAGCAAAATTGCGCGTTTAGGTGCCTAACAATATGCCGTTTAGAAAGTTTTAAAATTCCGAGTATTTCCGGCAAAGCTGTTGTACTGAGTACAAAAAATACTTAAAGTAAATACTTAAGTATAAAAAGTACTTAAAGTATTTTATTTAAGTATCCAAAAACTTATTTATACTTATACTTGAAATTTTAAGTATCTGCGATATGATACTTATACTTAATACTTAAACCTAATATAAGTAAATTTGACTTGAAATTCTCCAAAAATATGTACTTAAGTACACAATTTTAACAGATTTAATCAGAGGTTAAAAAATCCAGGATAAATTTAACCTCTGGTTAAATAAAAAGTTAGTATCATATGATAGCTTATGAAAAACCAATACAGGAAAGTGCAAACCGTTTTGTTCTATCTTTAGCCGTTTAGATTTTACAAGCTGTCAAACTTCGTAAATGGTCGATTTTCAACTGTGAATATTTCAAAAACCGTTAGAGATAGGTATAGGACATTATTCATGAAATATGTTTAGCACAATGCAAATATGCAATAATATACAGGGTATTCCATTTAAAAAACCTAAGTTAGTCGTTTTTGACGGCTTTACGATGTTCGTTTGTTTTTTGCTGAACATATCCGAATTCGCGGGAGAAAATTACATAAGATGGTTATTTCAGTTTTTTTTATAAAAGTACAGGGAAAGTCAAGAAATCGCCTTGCCTAGTCCTCGTTGCATAACCCCTACTCGTTTAAGTATTAATACTTAATTCGGACATTAAGTACAAAAAGTCAAGTAAATACTTAAACTTAACTGATTAATTATTCATGATACTTGATACTTGTACTTAATTTTGGAAGATTTAAGTAATTTACTTATCATTTTAAGTATTTTTTATTTTACTTGTACTTGTACTTATACTTAACCAAGCTTTTGAAAAATACTGGTACTTAATACTTAAGTACTTTTTGATCGTACTTACAACAGCTCTGATTTCCGGGAACATCAGGAAAAAGAACAAGATTTGAAAAAATGGTTTTATTGTTTTCCTGAACTAACTTACAAGTTGATTTCAAATTGAATTGCATTATTACACTGTCACTTTGTCCGCTCTATCCAATGGTGGTAACAGTTTGAAATCCGACGTTTTGTCTTCAATGGGTCATTATCAAATTTCTTTTTTTTAAATACAAACTTTATTTCTTTGTATCGTTGTTCGAATGATATTGGCCTTTTTAATATTAATATGTGTTTTTAATTATTTTTTATTATTTTTTTTATTTTTATTTTTAAGGTTCGTTTTTTTTACCCTAAAGCAAAATAAACAATTCAAATAAATTAAAAATAAAAATTAAAACACATGTTTATATTAATAACGCCAATATCATCTGAAAAACGATAAAAAAAATTAAAGTTCGTTTTTAAAAAGAGAAAGTTGGTGATGACCCCATGAAGACGAAACGTCGAATTCCAAACTGGATACCACCATCGGATAGAGCGGAGAAAGTGCCAATGCAGTAGTGCAATTCAATCTGAAATCCGTTTTTAAGTAAGCTCAGGAAAAACACATAAAAAAAATTTCAATATTTTGTTTTTTTCCAAACATTTCTGGAAATACTAGGAATTTTAAAACTTTCTAAACGGCATATTGTTAGGCACCTAAGCGGGCAATTTTGCCCTAATTTGACCGACACGGTATATTGTGTATCTCTTATGGTTTTTGAGACTCGTTAAAAAACACACCTTTCACGAGCGGAATTTCGGAGAAAATATACCGACACAAGCGATGTCAACAGCAAGCACGTATTTTAAATGATTTAAAAGATACAAATTTTATTGAATATTCTACAAAAAAGAGCAAAGACAAGTTATTGGGTTATTGCAAAAAATAAATTTCAACACTAAAATAGTGTTTGAATCAAAAACATTTAACCTAAAGAGACCCGACAACTCATTCATAAAAATCCGAAATCTTGCAAAAATATCAACAAAACGATTGTCCCGCCTCCTTATATTTTTATGTATCGTGTACAAACTTTTGTCAAACTTCGTCCCCACTACTAAATGTAGTATTGCCCGCCCCCGCCTAAACGAAAGCAAGGACAGTTCATAGACGTAGACTTTGAAAATGTGAGTCCATCATAATAATAATTTCAATAAAGTATATACGTTTAATTTGAAATGATGGTATTTATTCGGGTGCATTATTTAAAATATATTTATGTTTTATTTATAGTGTGTGGGTTAGATTGAGTTAGTTTGGGTTAGATATGGGTTCTGAAGGTTAGTTAACACAAAATATATAGTTATTTTGCTAATGAATGCGGAAAGTGATACTTTTCCGAACGCGACTGCAAGTTGATCAAACGACAGACACATAGCGGAGTTCAGGCATGTAGTCGAGTGCGGAAAATCACTTTCCACATGAGCTGGAACGAAATTTTAAAAAGAACGTGTGTAAAATACTTATCTGCTTTTCTGCAAGCAAATAAGTGCTGGTAGCAAAAAGCAATGATTTTTAACCTAAAAAGGTATTTGGGAAAAAGTATAAAAATAGTTGTTTGGAAAAATGGAGAGATTTTTATAATGCAGGGTTAATATAATTCAGGGTTAATGTTCGTAGAAAAAATATATTTAATATACATTTAACGGCTGTTAAGTTCCAAGCATGAGAATATGACATGAGCCGAGATAATGAATGGTCATTGCAAATATACGATTCAGCAGCTAATATTGAAATAAAATTTCCAAAAACTTATTTCCTGAATAATTTCAAATTTGAACACGGAATTTATGAGATACCAAAAACACGCAACACAAAGGGTTTTCCTGCTCTGAATGGTTAAACGAAAAATTAACTCATCCCACTGCTAGCCTAAAAATAAATTGGTAATCATTATTTTTGGGACAAGTGAAAAGGAACTGAAACATACAAATTTTATTTAAAAACATATAAATATGACAAATATCTGGTTAATGACTATACATATATTAAAAAAATAGCTTAATAACTATTTTCTTCTATTAAATACCTATTAAAAATATATATTTTCATTTCATTATATATGCTACTACACTGAAAAAAATCTCCTAAATAAACTGGTATATCTAGAAATAAATAAACGTAAAAAAAATTAAAACAAGCTTTTATTTAAATGCACTAAAAAGAAAAAAAAAAGAAAATTTGAAGTAAATCAAACCCAGTATTTTGTTACATTAAACATTTTTATATAGTATAAAAGCTTGGCGCAAGATTTTCGTGTTTAAATTTCTCGCGACAAGCTTTTATATCATATAAAAATGTTTAATGTAACAAAATAATGGGTTTGATTTACTACAAATTTAATTTTCTTCTTTTCAGTGTTTTTAAATAAAAACTTGTTTTATTTTATTTACGTTTACTTATTTTTTACTTTTTAGTATTAGGGGATATCCAAATCATAAATTTAGTAAATATTATATTTTTATTTAAAAAACTTAGATTCGTAGTCTATAATAAAAGCCATTTTGAATCCGCCATTTTGAATTTTCCAAATCTGATAAGAAAATTATACTCCTTGTCCCTAAAAACCCCCATGTACCAATTTTAAATGAAATCGGACATACTTTAAGTAGTTCTCTCACCACTAAGCTTTAAAGGGAGGGGGTAGGGGGGAGAGTACGCAACACATAACATTTGCACTACAAACGCATACCAAATTTGAATATGTAGAAGTCGGCTAAAATTGACTTGCAACATTTAACACAAAATCGGCCATGTTGAATCCGCCATTTTGAATTTTCAAAATCTGATAAAAAATTCATATTCCTTGTCCCCAAAAAACCCCATATACCAATTTTAAACGATATCGGACATACTTTAAGTAGTGCTTCCCTCCCCTACTCTTGAAAGGGGGGAGGTGTAAACTTAACAACATTATAGTATAGGCGAGAATACACATGCATGTTACACGCATATAAGCATGCCAGTTACTAAAAAATGCGTGCTACTTGCATGTGTGACTCTCGCTGCCAGTTAAAAAGCACGCTAGAAGATAGCACGCCAGTAGATCGTAAGACGTTTGATTTTTCTGTGCAAGTAGTGCGATTTCGTCGAGCGCGTGGAGGGTGGGGAGGGAGAAAAGCATGCAAGTCGTGTCGAAATGTGTGTGAATGACTTCGTTGCCATGTTATTTTACTGGGATGTGTATTTTTTGCATTCCAAAGACAAGTACTTAGCGTACAAGTTACTGGACACTGGCATGCTATTTTACTTTCATGTGTATTCTCGCCTTATTGTATTGTCATTGGAACTATAAACGTGTACCAAATTTCAAGCCAATCGGACATTTAGAAGTAGTTCTAATTCAGTTTGCAAGATTTGATTACAGACTAAAGTAAATAAAAGCTTGTCGAAAAGATTAAATCTAGAGTATTTTTTAGTAATGTTGGAAGATGACTTTATTTAGGGAAGATCAATCAAATTGTCTGTAATTGGTTTATTTAGATTTGCCAAATCGGTAATTGTTAAGGTATTTCTATAAAGCTATTGTATTAATAAACAATCAGACCTACTTAAAAATATATGTTTTATTTATTTTAAACATCGGAAGTACCCGGATTAGGTATATAATATAATTAAAGTAGATAAACATATTTACAGCAGTGCCTTCACTGGTTTTGAAACGTTACAAACTTAGTATATATACTTCGAATGGGGAAGAGCCGTCGGCGTCGGCCGTCGACCTTCAATGCTCTCAATCTATTGGTACACTTACTTTACTACGCGCATACTATAAATATTTTGGGGGTAAAACAAGGCGGAACCAAGGGAAGCGGCAATGCCAGATTGGCATGTAAGAACTTCAGAACCGGTTTTTGATGGATCAAAAACGGGGAAAATAGCTATTTAGTGTTATAATTTATTATGAAAAAAGTATGTTTATATGATGACAGCATCGAAAAAACAAATCAATAGGTCTGGGTGTCTCGTTTTTTTACTTGTTTATTGGCTTTTTCCTGGGTCATTTCCTACAGTAACTGATAACTTTAAATTTGGCAACGCTACGTCTATCGACCTTAGAATGTGACTCAATGTTGGGGAAAAACAATGAGCCATTTATCCCGTCTCTTTAGGTTAAATGTCTTTGGTTTGAATAGTCATTTATGATTATTGTTTAATTATTGTTTCCTGCCAAATTTTTCAAAATCCAATTTTAAAACAATTACTCAAATTTTTGCTAACATTTCGCACATAAATGCTATAAATTTTGGTATCGCTGAAGAGTATTTTTGATAGGCTTGCCAGAGAGGTGTTACAACTAGCGTAGTGGATTTGAGATTTTAAAGTGGATGTGGGTTGTACTTTGGGGGTACATGAGGGTGGTCCGCAAAACACCTCATTTATATTCCACCTCATTGGCCCCTCCGTATAGAATAATTTCAAACTGTAAAATGTACGAAGTTAATCATTATCAATAATCAATAAAATATTTGTAGTTTAAAAATTCTGGTTGGATTAAAATGATTTAGAAGTTTATTCTAATTATAACATAACATAGTAAACATACACGGAACACAACTCAAAATATCGGTTACTCAATATTATTTATAAATATTATTTCAGTCTAGAGAGGAAAACTTTTATTTTAGCAATGATAATATTATTTATCCTCAACAATTTCCATATATTATATGTCATTTTTGCGTTGTACTTTGTGAGATGATAAATACATTTTATCCAAAAGTTGTAGGACAACAACCAACTGCGTAGGGGTTGTTACTCTATATGAAACATATGGGTTAGTGTGAAAAAAATAGGACTTTATATGTCAAAATAACTTATATTCGGTATGTTAACTAGAAACTTTTTTAAAAGCTAGTTATTGACTGACGTTGAACAATAATCACTTTTTTCCATTGTCATGATTATATTGTTGAACAATCTTAATTTTAATTCATTAAAAGACCTCTCCCTATCTGCATTTGTTGGCCGGTTAGGATATATGTAATTTTAATTTACTTTTTATGGCTTATCGCAGACCGTCCATAAGCAGATTGATTAATAACATTAGTTACCTTATAGATGTTGAAACAACTAATTTCTTTAAATGAACACGCTTTTTAGACCGATTTTATTAGATAATAGTAATTTCCTGAATTGAAGGTTACACTTATACATATCCAGTATTTACATGTTAAAATCGTGAAAAACATTTGCCAACGGATTCCAAAAATATCACGATGCTCATCTCGGAATAGTCAACTTAGTTTTATATTAGTAGTGAGTATAAGATACCACACGCCACTTTTTTCTATATAATTTTAATTAAGTTCACGTATATATAAGATTTTTGTAAGTAGTTTTGTGATAGCTTGCAGCTTTTTTATGGTTAATCACTAGATATTAATTTGAGAATGCGTTAAATAACTAACTATAACTAATTTTGAAATTTTAATATCCAACACCTAACACACAATAATTATATTGTTTCACATGACTGTTTCAATTTTCCTGTCAATTCTTTATAGCAATAAGTTTTTTAGATATTACTATTTACTTTAAAAATAATTGATCATAAAATGATCTCATTAAAATTATCTTGGCAAGTTTGTGTATTTGGGGAGTTATTTTTAGATTCTTGATAGGTACATGCATCAATTAATATTTTTAGTTGCCGTTTATTCTTAAAGTCTATATTATTCGTGGAATAAAAAACTATCAAAGAGAGAAAATAAAAGCTGGATATACATACAGTGACCGTCAGAAATTTGGACAGCCCAACAGAATACGTGTTTATTAGCGATATTTCAAAACATTTTGCCATTAAAAAAGTGCTTTATACTAAAAATTGCTTTTGAGATTGTGATTCCACAAAAATAAACATATTTCAAATAAATATATTTTTGGGAGCTTAAAAATACAGGCATAATATGTTTTTAATGAGGTATGGTTATTCAAAAATATATGAAATGAAATCCAAATATATGAAAAAAAATTGATAAACTTATAATAATTATATTTTCAGGATCATAGTTTTTCATAAAAGTCGATTTCATATGTTTTTAGTTCTGCGAGTTTTATTTCTATGCTTTATTTGTTCAAATTTTCCACTCCCAAAAGCATAGTTTTTTTTTTGACAAATTTCTATTAATAAAGATCTCCGCATGTGTCCGACGGTCAGCGTATATAGGATGTTTCATTAGTGATTGCTGTTGTGCCAATAATAACCCCGAAACGAAGGAAGATATTGCACTGGTGATTTTCACGTTTTTTTTTCTTGGAAATTTCATCTATTTTTTGATTATTATATAATAATTATATCATTCCAAAAATGGTCTGTACAGGGTGTTCACCCATAATGTCCCCCCCGTTTAACTTTGTTAATTTTTAAGCTACAAAAAAAAATAAGAAACAAAATTGTTGAGTTTTTTATGTAGTTTTTGCACACGTAAATAAAAAAAACAAAACATTGTATAGTATACAGGGTAGATCAAAAAGAATTTTTTTTTAAATCTAGCCCCCATTTTTTATTCGATTTTTCGATTCTATGTAAAATTCTAAGGATTTTTAATATAACACACTATATGCCTATTCCTAATACTTTAGAAGTTATTGATAGTTGAAGTCGCTATTTTTTAATTATAATAATAATTATTTAATCATTTTTAAAACAGAAGATACAAAAGCACTAGGTCGAATTGAGGAAACTCAATATTTATATCTCAATGACTTCAAAAGCTAAACAAAAAGTTATATTCTTAGGTGGCTGTTGCCATAAAAAAAATAAAAGAACAAACAAAATAGCGACTTCAACTGTCAATAACTCCTAAAGTATTAGGAATTGGCATATAGTGTGTTACATTAAAAATCCTTAGAATTTTACGTAGAATCGAAAAATCGGATAAAAAATGGGGGCTAGATTAAAAAAAAAATTTCTTTTTGATCTACCCTGTATACTATACATTTTTTTGTCTTTTCCTTTACGTGTGCAAAAACTACATTAAAAACCCTACAATTTTGTTTTTTGTTTTTTTTTCTAGCTTAAAAATTAACAAAGTTAAATGGGGGGGACATTATGGGTGAACACCCTGTACTTAAGACCACACGACTGAAGTGAAAACCTCAAAGTGCCTCAAGAACTGTATACTAAATAACACTTGCCTAGTGAGTCCTAGTTTATATGCAACAAAAATTAACAAATAATACTTAATAGGCTGTGCGATATCTACATAATTTGTGTAGAATACAAAAATGGGAAATACAGTCCGAATATCTGCAACATGAATAAATATTTTGAATAACCTTACCACAATTGCTATAGACATGGTTGTTTAAAATAAAATTTTACCTTAAAATCTCTCAAAAAATCGGCAGAAACTGGTTAATTTTCTCTTGGAAAATTTTCAAATTCTCCGATCTTGGCCTATTTTACCGGCCTCAAATCGTTTTAAATGAGATTTCAGGCAATTAAATGGACTTACTTACACAAAAAATACACTCGTGTTTAATAAAAACGGTCATTGCAAAATTTTGATTAAGTTTTAGGCTTGATAACCTTTTATTTTTAGCCCGATTTTAGTGATTTTTTTAAAGAACTGTAGGTACAACTATCCTTATTAACATACCTTTTACACATTTTTATTCGACATGGTTATTCGACATATTATACAAGGATAATCGAAATGTTGTTTTTTTTTTATCTAATTTCAAAACACCCTGTGGAATAATCAAGTAGCAACATTATTCCAAAATACCAGTTTTCATTTAAAGTAATCTATTCTTTACGTTTTGTTTTTTGGTTCATGTCAATACATGCCTTTATTCTCACCCAAATGCAGAATGGTCTTGGTTATCAATAATTTAAAGTTTTACATAATTTTTAATTCGATATGAATTCAGTATTTTCTTTGACAAGATGGCTATGTCGTCCATTGTTATGACACGAAGCGAACAGAATTTAAAATGAATATTCGCTTCAAAATCCATGACAAATTCGTCCGAAGTTGCGGCTATCGCACTAAAAAGACCGGAATTTTCGCGTTTTTATACAATTCTGCCATTTAAAATCGTTTTTAAACGGATTTTAGACGATAAAACATCATATTTTAAATTAAACGAACTGTCAAAAGTATTATTCAGATGCCCAGACGTTTAAAACAATATTAAACCATGACCCTCTTCTAAAATTTTCACTTGACTTTCCCAAATCAAAGGATGCCGCTGCAATATGAGTAGCTGGTTATTGAATAAGCTGTGGTTTGACACTAAATTTGAGTATTAACAATGATTTTAAGTGCTGAAAATTGTGCAAAAGTTGTAGCATTAGTGGAAGACGAGCGAATTTATGGGTATATGGCTAGAGTACTTAATACCAGCCGCTCTACCATCGAAAGGGTAGTTAAACGATTTAGAGAAACAGGCAGAAATATAAGAAGGGCAGGCAGTGGTAGACAACGCAAGACTACAGCAATTGATAACCGGTTTCTTCTTCTTAAAACCCTTCGCAATCGTCGTTTGACTTCAGTACAGGCGAAAAACCAACTTAGATAGGTTCGAGGTAAAAATATCAGTTCTTGGACCATTCGTCGAAGGTTACAAGACGTCAGTTTAAAGCTTGCCGGCCAGCAACAGGACCTAGATTACTCTTGCGTCATAAAGTAGCAAGATTACAATTTGCTCGTGAACATGCGAATTGGAACTTGGACCAATGGAGCAGTGAACTCTTTACCAATGAGACTAGATTCTGCCTACACTCACCAGATGGACGAGAGCGAGTGTGGAGACGAGTGAACGAACGATTTGCTGAATTTGTCTTCAGCCCCCGGCTTAGCTATGGAGGAGGTTCCGTGATGATTTGGGCAGGAATATCACGGGACGCCTGCACTGAATTAGTATTTATTGATAAAGGATCGCTGACCGCACAGACGATCTAGAAAATCACGTAGCTCCATTTGATCCATTTATCGGCGATGATTTTATCTTGATGCAAAATAATGCCCGACCACATTCAGCAATGTGCGTAACTGGATATTTGCTAGAAGTTGGAATTAAAGAAATGAACTGGCCAGCATGTTTTCCAGATTTGAATCCTATAGAGCATGTGTGGAACATACTCGGAAAACGCATTAGAGGTCGAGAAGTGGTACCAGCGACATTGAACGAGCTTCGTGCGGTACTACAAGAAGAATGGAGGAATATTCCCCAAGACGATATTCGCGGGCTCATTGATGGTATGTACCGATGTGTGCAGGCAGTAGTTAGGGCTAGAGGAGGCAATACAAAGTACTGATCCATGTTTATGTTAAAATGTTTAATTTAAGTAAATTAATTTAGAAACAAAATTAACTACCAATTAAATCTGGATTAGTACAATAAAAAAATTAAATCATTGATAACGATGATATTTAGCATTTCTGTGAGAATAAATGCATGTATGTATTGAGATAAACCAAAAAACAAAATATAAAGAATAGATAAGTTTAAATGAAAAGTGGCATTTTGAAATAATTTTGCTACTCGATTATTCCACAGGGTGTCTTAAAATTAGATAAGAAAACAGCATTTCGATTATCCTTGTATAATATGTCAAATAACCAATGTTACTTAAAATATGTAAAAGCCACGTTAATAAGGATAGTTGTACCTACAGTTTAAAAAAAAATCACTAAAATTGGGATAAAAATAAAAAAGGTATCAAGGCTAAAACTTAATCAAAATTTTGTAATGACCGTTTTTATTGCACATGAGTGTATATTTGCATTGATATGTGTGAAGTTTCATCTCAAAATCTGCCTTAAATCAACAGATACTGTACCTAATTACCAACAAATTTCAAAATTTTCCGATTCTGACCCATTTGCCACCTTCAAACCATTTTCAAAGAGATTTCACGATATTAAATTTATACAATTACATCTTTTAGCCATAATGAAAACATATTACTTCAAATTTTCCATAATACATCAAAAGCAAAGTTATCTTTTCAAACTGGTAAAAATGTCGAAGTATGGAAAATTTGATACTTTTGTACGGCTTTTTGCATGTTTTTCTTTAATATCGATTTTCTCGTATTTCCCGATCTTGTACGGAAACCTTTTTATAGCAGAGGCACCGAGGTTGACGAATCTGTGATTGTTTTTTTTTAAATTACCTAAGCTCGGTGAGATTTTTTTATATATTGTACTTGTAACCCTCCTCTGCAATGTATGTGTAGAACTCCTTTTATTTATTGAATAATATTCCAGGTAACTATAGAGTTCTGTATTAACTGTTTCAGAGTCGATTTTCGAACAAAAAGAGATGTGCTCTTAGGCACTGAAATTTTACCACTTCTACTTCTAAAGTCATTTTGTAAATAAAACAAAAAGCTTTAGCATTATATGAATATTTTAATAAGTTACTTTACTTGAAAATAACTAGAAGCTCATAAATACACAAAATATAAACAGTGAATTCTTGTACGTAGTCAGTGCTACGATATGAACAAAATCAGTCGAGGCAAATTTCGACCTTGAAAAATATGACATAAATAATACTCTTAAAAACTAAAGCATTGCATAAACAGTTGTAATACTACACTAATATATGGTTATAAACATAACCTTGAAGCTATGTACAGTTAAATGTCTGTTAGAGTTCCTGCGGAACAGCTACTTATCAACTATGTAGCTGATTTAGCTTTGATATAAAATACAACAATATACAAGCAATAATAACAGGATTAATATTACCTTAGATTAGAGTTCACCTATAAGCTAATATGTACACTATGAACACCATTGACGAGAAACGTTCAATGTTCAGGAGGTTATCTTCTAACACTGGGGGAAAGTCACTTTGAAAAACACTAGATCTATGGCTAGCTTCTATTTACAATGTAGTTCAATTTCTTGCAAACAAGAATGACTGGAATGTAGTGGTTTGACTCTGGTATGCAGTTAGTGCATATGGCATGACATGAATGCCTTGTGAATGCGGCTTATTGGTACACGCATGAATGATTAGTAAATATCCTATACTGGTAGCATAAGCAAGCTGAGGTCCGCGTAGGGGATACAGCCTTGTGATAACCTAAGTAAATTTGCAGACTAGTGCCGTTTAATCCTTATATGAGAATAAGGCATGAGTAGGTATGCAGACTAGTGCAGAGTGATCCTTATATTAGAATAAGGCAAGAGTGTAGCAACCCAGTGGTACACTCGTGATATAAAATGTTGAAAAACCCATATGGACAATACCATTGGGGACTGTGCAGCGCATGGCACAGCCTTTGAGAGAATGTGAACGTGTGAGATTCGAGATGAAACTCGAATACTGATAACCCCATGCACAAGGCCTAATGGAGACGCAAGCACAGCACGGTACTGCAATTTGTGAGATAGTGGTTAGAGACAAGACTCTAATTTGATAACCCCATGAACAAGGCCGAATGGAGACTGTACAGCGCATGGTACAGCCTTTTAGAGAATGTGATTGTAAACATGTGCGTTTACTTAATTGAGATTCCGAGACTATGCTCGATTGAGTGTGGTTTGAGACAGGGCTCGATTGTAGAACTCCCATGGATGAGACCAATTGGGACGCCATTGCTCGGCGTGAGACTCGTGCGAATAACGGCAGTATGTTTGCCGATAAATACCTTATTATAGGCTTGATATGACGATGATTATGCCAGGATATCACTATATCACTTGAGTAAAGAACTAGAGAGATTATGAGGTGTCAAAACGTGAAAACTTGCCGGCATGGCGCCTAGCGCCAGCCGGCTAGAATCGGGGGTGCGCCTTTTGCGACTTACATGGTCGAGGTTCAAGTGACTACTTCTTTGTACTGAATTCTAGAACGTGGGAACTAGATCAACTTGAAGAAGTTGTTAACGCCCCTTCCGGCGGGATGATATACATCCTCCGGAAATAGAAAGGGCGAATAGTGTAAATACTGAGAAGTTATGTAAACCTTTACGTCAGCGATTGTCTAAATTAACCTTATGGATGTTAACACAAATCCGGTCGAAATACGTTAACTAGTTTTTATTAAAATCGATTCTTAAAGATCATGAATTTAGGAGCTAACTTGAATACCTCCGTTAAGAGACAGTGATTGGTCGACTCGGTCGCCGGGGTATAGCGGGAAGGCGCTTCCCGGAAGCGCTATGATTGGTCAGATGAGTTTAGGATGCGCGGCCGGATTCAGATGAGTAAAGGTGGTTACAACAGATAGCGCTAGTAATACCGCCCGGATAAAGCGGGAAGGGCTATGATTGGTCGGAGGCCTTTTGAGGACGCTTAACTTTCAGCTTTCTAGACTGTCTAGCGCAGTGGATAAACGTGGTAAACAAGATATGGCGTTAGTAGTATCGCCAAGGTTTTAATTTGTTTGGAATGCGAGGACAGTGGCGTGGAATGTTAAATTGTTCAAAAATAAATCGTTAGATTTGAAGACGTGTTCAAAAATGGTTTTTGAACATTAACTTTAACAAAGAATATATAAGATAGTAACGCTACATGGTGTATATTCTTATAATCTACGTACGCATATCAATGCGTCACTCAGTCTTTTATTCTCTCTATATATTCCAGGTTGGTGTAGGTTCGTATTATGAACATAATGTTACAATAACAATGCCAGTTCAATAAGGTTGACCTAACCTTGTCACCCATGTCGAGTATCGGGTTCGTGGGAGTTAAACAGTAATATTACGTATAATAGGTAATGTAAATAACCTTCGTCTAGACCTCGAACTAGTCGGGTTGCCTTCACGATCTATTTACCGAGTGTTTTCCTGATACACTACATATGGAAGTTTTTTTGCTCCAGATTATGCGATTGTCCAGAATAAAATATTATGTGGTGACGTGTTCTTAATTACATATCTATGTTTTTACATTTTCCCTCAAAAATCCATTTTCGCAACATTTTCAAAACAAAGAAGCATTTAGAGAGTTTTTGTCTTAGATATTCCCTATCGAGCTAATTTTTCAAACCTCGCGAGTTTTTCAGTGCTAGAACGACCCAAAGTGACCCATTTTTAAAAACATACACGCTCTAAAAATACTCGCCATTTTCCGGTTCTCACCAATTTCAATGGAAGACCATAAAAAAAAATTTGTCTAGAAAATTTCATCAAATTTAATTAATTTTTCCGACAGTTATCGTGGATCACACCAACGCCAACGTTTTGAAAAATCGCACGTATCACGGAATAACTCGGAACTAGAAAATCAAATCAACAAAAACAATTGACCACCGGATGCCCTCCAGTGTTTTAGAGAAAAATGCTAAATATCTAAAAAAAAATAATAAAACATAAAATATAAAACATCATTCCATATTTTGTTGCACCGGGCATATATATTAGCGACGCATTGACTAACTCTCTCTCGTTCCGCTGACTTGGCTTGGCTAAAGTATACTCGAGCTGACTTTACCCGATTGAGCGTTACATAGCCGAACCTGATGCATGGCGGCTTAGACCATTATCTCCTATAAGCACCGAACATCTCTTGTTAATGTTCGGTGCTATAAGTAAGGCCTAACGGCTTACGCGTGACGTCATCCAATCTAGTCTAAAGTTACTTAGAGGCGTATATCGAAATGTGCAATTTCTTTTAAAATTTCACAGTTAAGTAGATATTAGATGTAAAAATCTCGAATAAAAACTATATTTACTTTCCAGATTTTAAATATTTTTTTATATTGAATATAACTTTACCAAAGCAAACTTTTATATTAAGCATCTAATGTATGTTAGAGTAAAAATAATACAGTTTCTTTTTAATATTTTTATTCTATTTGCTTTAGGGCTTGTAAGTCTTCTGGTGTTTTAATATTAGTGTTTTATTCAATTTTCAACAAAACAATACGCATATCCAATTCAATATCTACATAAAAAGTATTGGATATATGTGGTTTAATATTCGATACTGTCCGATATTTAAAGGCAACAAGTTACACATCACTAAAATTCACTAAATAAAAATAAAATATGCGAAATTGGCAATTGCTTGTCACCTGACAACTTAAAAATGCGCATTTTTGGACCCTCTGCTACTGTTCTTATCGAATAACCGGTTTGAAAGGGTAAACCAGTAATCCAAGATAAATATTTTCTGGGTTGCAGCACTATTTTTTTTAAATTGTAACCGTTTCTTTGAAAAATAATTTGTCGCAAACTACAGTGAGAAGTAGCCCAAATTGCGATAAAACACCCAATTTGGCAAAACTGGATAAACAATGCATCGAAGATGACTAGTTGTGTATTGGAATTCCAGTCGTCCAGCGTCACAATCAACATTATACGCGCGATAAAATAATCAATACTTTTACTGGGCTCTTCAATGCTATTCTTATGGCAAAAGCAATTGACTAGATTTGATGACTTGACTGCAATTTTAATATTAGCCAGTAGGCCTACTTATAGGAAGTAATGCTTAGGCTCGTTCACTACTTAGGTAAAAGTGTGCTGAACGTGGCAAAAGAAGTTTCCACTTCAAAAACTGCGGATTGTCAGATAAAGCCTTCAAGCAAGGCCTACAAAAATCAATATGAAATCAGTGTTCTGTATTTTATCAGCAAAACTTCCCCTCTTAAATAAGAACTAGTTACAAAGCCAAACCAAAATTATAGGCACTCTAATCAGTGGTGGCTCCCTTCCTTCTCCTTATTTTACGTCTACTGTGCGTAGAAATTCAGTGGCATTATCCTTCGCATCTCCGCCGTCCCTCATTACACTTTGTAGTATACAACTTTTTCCCAATCGGTACAATTTTTAAAGAAGTTATCTAAAAACATGGTGATTCAGCCGACCCTGGCTAGCCGCTCGAGCTCATCGCCATGATGCGTCATTACAATTTTGTACCGATCGGTGAGAAGCAAGAATCTGTAAATCGGTTCTTTCTTTTGGTTTTAAGAAGGAAAATGCCTAGAAATCGTTTTTCTAGTATAGTGAATATGTTGGTGATATGTCTTGCTCGCAAAGAAGGCGAAAAAAGGGGGCATATTCATCGGAAGAAGCGAATCAGGGGGTGAGTCCATATAAGATTATATGCAAAAATTACAAATATACATAAATAACTGGTTATCTTAAATATATGAAAACAGAAACTACCTCTCGTATAAAAGCAAAATGTGTATAATACTAAACTGTAGTATTATGAATAACTATGACACTTGAAACACTTAATTTTTTACTTAATAAAATTAAAATGGGAAATACTCTCAAACTTCTAAAACTAACTAAAATATAGTGCGAACGGGTTACAGTCAAAAATGCGAATGAATCAGTAAGAAAATTAAATGTGCTCACTGCGATTTGAATTATACTAGCAAACTGTTATTTATATACGAGGGCATGACAAAACATTGTTACATTTATCGTCTGTGCACAATTACACTGAATCAAACAATATATTCAAAATTTAAATATATTATATCGAAATTAATATAGGTAATAAGCAACAGTTAACGATACGAGCTATTCGAACCGTTTTCTAGTAATCTCGTCTAATCGTACATCCTACCAAAGAAATACTATTCAATCACAAAAAGTGATTACATAACACAATCAAAAGGCTGACTAAGGAAATGTATACCGGTCGGCCTGCACGTTTATTAATGTTTTACATAGAATAAAACGTTTATACCATATAAAGAAATATAAAAAATAGAAACAAATGGTTATAATGCCTTCGTATTATCACGTTTTCGATATTTGATCCCAGTATGGTGCACATGTGGGAGTATAAACTACAATTCGATTCGATGCCACTATTGCAAAACAAAAAACTTAAAGTTATATTTAATTATGATCCACTGACTCATACTGCAGATCTATATGAAAATTTAAGAGTATGGCAATTACATAAGGTATTAAAATTTGAACAGAATAAACTTATCTACAGGATAATAAATAAAACTCAAAAATCAAATATTATCATAATATTTTCAAAGGATATTCATAGATGGGACAATTACTTATTAAAAGGACTAAAAGATAAAAAAAAATAAATAAAAAAAATAAAAAAACAGTATGATAGAGAAGTATCCACCAGCTGCCAAATGGAATGTCCTCAGACCATCAAAATTAAATCTCGAAGAGAGTACTAAATCCTGCCAAGACAACTACTGTATCAATTACAGAAACAACTATAGTCCGTGGGATTAGTGCCTTAGCCCTCGCTTTCAATAATTTCATTAGCCAACCGTCTGAACTAGAATTATTATACGTTCAAAATTGGCAGAAATTAAAGGTAAACAGTTCAATAATAGAGTGGGTATAGGATTATGAAATCCCTTTCAATAGGACGCATTCTTGGGGAAAACTGAACTTAAAGATGCATATTTCCTTATCCCTATGCACAGTAGTCAAAAAAGTTGTTAAGATTCGTTTTTTGCAACGTACTATACCAATTTAATTGTCTTTCATTTGGTTTATGTACAACTCCATATCTTTTCACAAAACTGAAACCTGAAACCTCTACTTAGACGATTGGCTAGTTATTGGTAATTCAAAAGAGAATTGCTTAAAAGTATAAATAAAATTACAGAAACATTACAAGATTTAGGTTTTATATAAATTCCGAAAAAAGCGTAGATATTCCCGCGCAACATTGCTCATTTTTGGGGTTTATACAAGAGAAAAGGGACCACTGGCAGAACAGTTTATTATCTTTTACCCTGAAAAATACTTACTCACATCTCCTTGCAGAGAGAAACGACCATTGTGGAAGAAAATTTCCCTGGCTGTAGGGAAATTAGGAAGTTTCCTGAGAAATTAGACTGATTATTTTTTATTGCAAACTATAAGAAATCGATACGTATTTTTTTATTTCCACTAAAGATGAATATTACAAGAGCGATACCAGTTTTTAATTTTGTATATATAGATATACTATGCATGGTGTGACGGAACAATTCATGTGTATTATGACGTCATAAGCACATCTCAAGGCGTTGTATCTGCCTCATTTTTAGGCTTATGGAAAAAAGAAAAAACACGTGTTCACTTGTTTTCATGGGCAATCGAAATCAGCAATAATAAAAAAAAAATGATGGAACTTCCTCATTGTCCGGAGAGCTTTTCTATAACAAAGCGTACCTAATGAAGCGATAAAAGTGATTATTTCTTCATTGACAGATAGCGCCCTCAAACAATACGGAAATACTTACAATAAATAGGGGAATTTCTGTTTTTCTAAGCGCCAACAAATATATAACAAAACCGTAAACTTATTCTTGAGCTCCTAAACATTCAATTGTCTTCGGAGTCATCCTACTCTACCATGAACTCACACAAATCTGCACTTTCTCCAATATTGAATATTAAACAAAAGACGAAGCGGTTATAAAAAGGTTTCTCAATGGAACATTTAACATAAGACCCCCAAAACCAAAATACTCAATTACTTGGGATTCCTACCCAGTTCTACAGCGCTTAAAGAGCATGTACCCTCACAAATCCTTAAATCTACAAATCTAACTTTAAAGCTAGTAACACTCTTAATACTAATAACGGCACACAAATCACGGACAACCCGGAAGTAAAAATAGACAATATTTTTAAATATGAATACATAATGAAATCAGATTCCCGGATAAAATAAAAGCAAGTGGCTTAAACACGCTTCAACCTAATTTGATATTACCTTATTTTACTAATCAACCTGAACTATGTATAGCCACACTATTAGCGACTTACATAGAACGCACAAAAGGGAAAATGTTGCTACCAGTCAATAAAAGGTGAATAGTTCGTTGTATTAGCAGATACAATCGATTGTCCCTCCACTGTCTGCAATTGCAGTTGCAGCTAGTGAACATACCTATTTTTCTGTTCAAAAACAGAAATTACGGCATTCACAGATACTATAAATATGCTAATAGATCGTTGCATTTGCAGATGCAATCGATACCACAAGTAGGAAAACCAAAGAAAATGTAATACTCACTCACAAAAAGCCCTATCACCCAGACAGCAGTCAAACCATTAGCAGATGGGTCAAGTTAATACTAAAAGCCAGCAGTATAAACACGGAAATCTTTGGGGCACACAGCACGCGACACGGGGCAACTTCAGCAGCTCAAAGAATGGGAGTTACATTACAAACCATTCAGAAGGCAGCTGGCTCGACAGAAAAATCAAAAGTATTCTCAAAATTCTATAACAAACTTGGCGTGGGTAATCCAACTGGATTTGCATCTTGTTTATTGAACCATAATTTCTAAGGAATCATATAAGTATTAAGCTACAATTATAACTTACTTACCAACTTGTTATCATATTACATAAGAATATTGGAATAGTATTAAAAATAAGTTAAAGGTTAATATCAGTTAAGCGTTAAACATGATATATGTACCTTCATATGTGTGTTATTAAATCTAATGGTTATAAATTTAAATTTTAGTTTATAAAAAGGGCCTTAGAAATCTAGGACTACAGAAAAATCGCAATTTTCAGGGTGTAATGAGGGACGGCGGAGATGCGAAGGATAATTACAAGATCAATCGACTTACCTGTAAGGAAGATCGATCGGAATTATCCGAGCATCTCCGCCGTCCCTCATTACAAACTCACCCAGTCTTTACCTTCTCCCTATCACCCCAAATGCAATGTAATCAAAAATCTCACGAACCTAAATTGTAATGACGCATCAAGGCGATGAGCTCGAGCGGCTAGCCAGGGTCGGCTGAATCACCATGTTTTTAGATAACTTCTTTAAAAATTGTACCGATTGGGAAAAAGTTGTATACTACAAAGTGTAATGAGGGACGGCGGAGATGCTCGGATAATTCCGATCGATCTTCCTTACAGGTAAGTCGATTGATCTTGTAATTATCATGGTAATAATTTTTGACTACTTTCATGCGAATATTTTTTAGAAAACTGCTCTTTTCCAAATGACCATAGCAACTACGCCCCCTGGTGTTAGAGTTAACAACTTAAAAATTATTTCCAACAATTTTTTTTGGTTAGTTTCCTGAAGCGGATTTTCCCGAAGTTCCTCAACTATTAGTTCTTGATATATAGCAACTCTCCACCCGTAATGGAAATTGGAAATGTACAAAACATTGTTTCCGAGTTGCCGTTAAGCAGTCTTATAACCTTTTCACCCAATTTTTCATATTCGATTAATATGATTACATTTATATAAAACATCAGAATGTCCCCATCAAAATGATGGCAGAAAATTAATCCCTTTGCCATAAGTATATCGCTGATGCATATCTGAAAAATAAGTGATGAAATTGTTGAAATTTTTCTATTTAACACCTCAAGAATAAATGCTTCAAATTAAAACTCATTTTTCCTTGTTCATTTATTTATTTTGCAATAGTGGATTCTGTAACCTATAGTTCTTAGAAGAATCAGCAACTATAGTTTTTAGAAGAGATAAATTTATGTTTATTAGATTTGCCCCGTAATGCCAGACATTGAAGTGCTAGATATTGTATAATTGCAGTTATTATTTCAATAACTGAATAGAAATGTTTCTTTTCTACATCTACGAGTTGAAGCTAGATCTAATTAATAGCAGCATTTATCTTTAAGGTACTATTCAAATTTATTCATGATTTCATAGTTTTATCGTGGGTTACACTTGTTTCATTACTTTTAAGATCAGATAGGCTGATATAAGGTTTTCCAAAAATTGTGCATCAAAAATAGAACACAGAGTTTATTAGAAATTTAATATAATAGCCAGCCTCTTATAATTTCTCCTCCATTGGAAAGTTGACGGTTTTAATATTTTTTCGGAGAATTTACGTCCACCTGCATTTCTTGGACAATCAAAATGAATTACATTCATGGCACCTCGCACTACCAGTACCTTTGCCTTTGCAACACTTGTAATATTTTTTGGCCGCATACCTAGATTGTTTTGTATAAGGATACTTCTACTTGGACCTGGAATTTTATCCAAATTCTCCAAATTTGAATCGGTTACGGAGAAATCATTTATAAGAGAGTTTTCTTTTGTACTTATTTCACACCTTTCCATAGGTACAGGCAAAGTTTACAGAATAAAATACAAATATAAAATATTTTATTCTGTAAACTTTGGTACAGGTGTTGTAGGTTGAGTGTCTATAACTTCTATACCCGAAGCAGTTACTGTTTCTGCGTTACTCTGTACATTTAGAAAATTCTGGAGAGCTAGCTAATTTTTTTCTTTCTTCTAATTTTTGTTTCCTCTTGTAAAGAAATTGTGTATCTGACAATTTTTTTCTCTTACAATTGCAAAGGTTTTGAAAAAGTTTAAACAGATGAAGAATCATCGTATGTAAACATCCTGGAACTTTGTAATGATATATCAGCGGTGTGTCCTTTATTGGAAAAATAGTTATCGCCTTTGGAAGTTTTGAAATTGTTTACAAAAATTAATTTTGCTCCAAACTTTAACATTGCTCTAAGAATTTTACTAACTCTCAATAGATATTGCGGAGAACGTAGTTTTCCTAAATAAAAATACTTAGTCAAGAATTTTTGTGAACAACAATATCTCAAACAAGATCGTCAGGCCTCGCTATATTAGGAATTGAGAATGAGCTTAGTAACAGTTTAAATGTTGATTTAATTAGAGAATTTTTTGAACTTAATCTTTGTAAAAAATTCGTTTATATTATATTATTATTAACTGATTTTTTAAGTAAACTTGTTAACTAACTTATAGTTTTAGTCAGTTATTCAATCATAAAATTTTAATTTACATTTATAGTATATATTAGAGTACTTGGGGAACATTTGACTAGCAAAAGGACCCATATTATGAAAATATATACAATTATTATTATATCGAAATTTTAAAGGAAAACACAAAGGTTTTAAATTTCCAGAATTTAAATTGTGGAAATTTAAACCCTTTGTGTTTTACTTTAAAATCTTGCAATTAATTTCCATCAAATATCAGCTAAATTAGTCCATTTTATTATTTTATTTACTAATTTTTTAGACCATAATTGAAGATGAGTGTTCTGGGATTCACGGATATAATTCAAGGACCTCTCGCTCAGTACGCCCAGTTTTCTCAACAAATAGGCGGCGATGTGGCGCAACACAGCCAGCTTGTGCAGCAAGTCTTCAAGGCTCAACTTCAGTTCTTGGAGCTCGCAAGTCAAAGTAGTAAGCCAGCCAATCCCAATGATTTAATGATTTTCTTGAAGCCTACTAGTGATATTATTACATCAATTCAAGATTTTAGAGAGAAGCACAGGACATCGCCTTTCTTTAATCACTTATCAGCAATTAGTGAAAGTATACCTGCTTTAGGGTGGGTAGCTGTGGTAAGTACAAGAGCTTGTCATCGATGGTCACATAACTAAATATTTCGCGGTTAGAAATGAGTAAAAAATTTTATATAAATTTATGTCCGAAAATGCTTCAAGTATGCAGGACATTGAAATGTTAGGAAAAATCGTCTTTTTAATTTATAAAGATTTCGCTTTCAACTTAAAAACAAATTTATAGCACTGATTAATTTATTTTTGTTTTACCAATGGCTACCCTGAGAATATTTGAAAGACTTTTCATAATAAAAATTATGGTACGCTACTGCTTTTTTGTAATTTTAGTAGATCCAAATTCGCTAATTAAAATGTAACAAAAGCAGGCTCGTGGGTTTTTGCATCAAAACGAACTGTTTTTTTCGAATAATTTTGGCAATTATTATTTATTCTTTGCATGCCTAATGCGTCTATTTCGTTACATTTCAAATTTTTGAAAAATAGGCACAAAGGGTTGTACGTGGCAACATATATTAATTACATGAGTCGCCCTTATCAAAATGATGTAATAGTATTTATTATATATTTTTTTGTTTTTGGAGAAAATGTGGTCCTTTGAAGGTTAAGTGGATTTTTACAACGTATTTTAACTTCTTTTTTTTGAAACTGCAATGTATCTGTAGCCGTTTTTACATAGTTTTTTATTGAAATATGTAATTAAAACTTTATTGTAATTAAAACGGAAATAAATTAAAATGTAC
>JAEQML010051264.1:0-45750 GCA_016904865.1 Pissodes strobi
TTTATTAATATTATGAACGGATTTTTTTTCAGTGAATTTTTCGGCAGTAGGGGTGGCAGATGATCACAGCAGCTATTATACTGTGCTGACCGCACCTCTGTTGAATGCCCGTAACAAGTCTGCCAAAAGATCAGTTTATATTTGAATTATTCGATATTGGGAGCGGTAGTTGGGGGCAGGCAAAGGCGGTCGTGGCGTAAACATGTTTTGCTGTATTGACCCCATCCCTCCTAAGGCACCGCATAAAATCTGCTTTAAAAATCATATTTATATTAAAATTTTTCGACATTGGGGCGGCAGTTAGGGGCGGTTATGCTGTAAAAATGTTTTGTGTTGAGTGACCGCACTTGAATACGTTATTCCTTTCGGGAAAATTACATTATTACCTTTTGCTGATCAGCAAAATAGATATATCCATCTATGTGCTAAAATTGTTTAGTCCATTTAATTTTTCTGATTACAAAAATTACACATTTTTCTTTATATCTCAAAATTGTAGCCAGACCATTATGATAAAAATCGAACAGTTTGAGATTTAAATGAGCCAGTGATGAAAATTTCAGTTTATCGCTAAACCTTATATCTTGGGCCGTTATTCAGTAATATGTATCATATAATATTTTTATGGCTTGTGGATTTTTAGTCTGACGGCTATATCTGTAGGGCGTTAAGTCGAGCCGTATTTATTTTTATGGTTTTGAAATCCAGAAAGCCATTGATGTTTTCCTATAAAATTGTGATTGGGTGATGTTTGATGCACTCAGCCTGTTAGGATTTAGAATTATTTTCCTCTTAACTGAAACATTAACTGCCATATCCAGCCAAAAAATTTCAGCATATGAAATGGGGGTTCTAAAATACCAGATGGAGCTACGAATCTTCAATGTCAAGTTTTTCAAATATTTATCGAACTATTTAAGATACAACAACATGTGTTTGCATGTGATATGATATGACAAATAGTAATTAATTCATGTCATATTCTAAAAATATATAAAAACCAGAAGCGTAGAAAAATGGTTGAGCTCTTACATAATGTTTTTATGAATTAGATTTTTGTTATTTCCTCATCAAATTATAATTTTGTAGAAAAAGCTATGCAACCAATGTCATTTTAGTGCAGCACTCACAAATAATTTTCCAGAAAAATCATCTGTTAAATTATTTGCGGTAGGTATATATTTAATATACAGAAAGCCTTATACAATCTAGAATAATTGGGCAGCACTAATAATAAACTTGGTTGTTAGCATATAAATAGTATGCCACCAAACAGTCGAAACATTTCTAGGAGAAATTGGCCGATCCATGTTTATATTAACTTTTTAACATATAATGGATTGTATATGTTTAGACATTTCTTCATTTTTCAGCTATCCTAACATGCAATAATAAAATATATTGCTTGGAAAATAGCAGTAAAAAAAATCATGTGCCGTGACAAAACTCCTTGTACTGGGATACATAGTTAAAATAATTTATAACAGGGCAGAGGTTGAGAAAAATGAAATCCTGGTTTTAATATCAAATTTATGGTATATTTTATAGGAAATCGATCCCTAATTGCCGTCATAATTATCTAGCGCGGGTTTGGGTGGAATTTATGATAAAGGGATGGCCTCTTAATTTATCACGACCGACATCGCGAAGGGCATATTTGTTTTTATGACATTGTTAAAGTAAGCCAAAGCAGTTATTAATTAGACTGGGGAAGAAAACAAGCCCAAAATATTGGTTTTATACCCTATTGCGATCAAGTTTATTTATATATCAATTTTTATTCATAGAGTGTACTTATTTTTGATAAAGCAATCTATACCAGTGGTATAGGCACGTTTACATACATTTGACGACTAATCAACTTTTTCATCTGCTAGACGCATTTGCCATGCTTACAGATCAGACAGACTGTTTTTTTTTACTTAGCTTTAGTATTCCCATACTACTAAAACCATATGAAAACGATTTTATCAGTGGAAAAAAAGTGCAGCGCATTTGTATCCTTTGACGCATTTTCCGCCTCAACCCACCGGAAACATCCCCCTATCCATATAGAAAATCTTGCTCAGAATTACTAACTGAACAGTTCTGTTGATAGAAGTGAAATAAAAGTCTTGTAGTCTTCCTCCACTTAATTTATTGCGCAATTTAGCTCAGGTAGCTCGACATCTTTCGAACATATAAATGTTCATCATCAGGAGAGCTAAAAGAATCTACCTTTATTCAAGAGTTCAAGTCCGAAATAATACAATATAAAAGTAAAATTCAAACTAACGGCCCGAACAAATGAAAACCTACTCACCAGAGCTCGGGCCAGAAGACCACAGTAAGAAGGGGAAAAATTCAACCCTTAGGAGAAAAGTATCATCTTATCATCTAGAATTAAGTGTAAGAGGAAGAAAAGAAGAAAATTCGCTGAAAAAGAGAGATTAGTTAGATTGATTGTTAGAAATTTGTCATACCATTGCTTTACCTAAAACACATGTTACAGTTAACACCTAAATTTAAACTTAAAAGATATTGTGCCACATAGGGCTTTAATTGTTTTTTCTTCCTTTTAGAGAATATTTTATTGATTTAGAGAGATTTTTTCAATTTAAATCTAAAGTAACGGAACCAGACTTGTCACGTTGATGGCCACGATTGAAAATTTAAGGTTTGGTTGACAGATGACAGAATGTCAAAAAAGGTAAGAATGACAAATGAAGTTCAGAGCACAGCGCTGTGAGTGTCGTTGAACGAGCAGCAGCGTTTTGCTTTCGCTCTGAATTTGCTAGTACCACTGTCGCGTCGGCGAGAATTTAGAGAGAAAGAGGTTCCAAACTAATAAGTTTCTGTTTTCGTGCAATTAAGTTGGGCATTGTATTTGCTCCTTGGATTTTTGCTTTTATTCCCTAATTTTGCTTACTTTTTTGTTGCTTTCATATAGATAGTGTCATTATTTTTTATATAGCTCGTTGACTGTTTTTTCTTCACAAGATGGACGTTCCGGTGGGGGATCGGATCCCCCCCCCCCCTAGTGAGAATAGAGATAAGGATGTTTCTGCATTGTCTGGAAATGCGATAAATGTAAATACCGGTTTGAAAAATTTGTCTCAGAATCAGCATGAACAAAAAATTATAATGTATTCTCAGCATGACTTGGGACCATTTATTGTTTATCTGGAATCAACGAATGTTCATGGCGTAAATATTGGTTCATTCAATAACATTAAGATAGCGCGAGATATTTTTAATCTCAAATTAAGAGATTTAAAAAAAAAAACTAGTAGCAAGGGTTTGAATCGAATTGCTGTTGAGTTTATTAACTATAGTGCAGCTAATAGCTTCCTTAAAAATAAAACTTTATTAGATAAGGGTTATAAAATTTTCATACCCTACAACTTTGTAACTTATAAGGGCATCGCCAGACAATTGGACGTAGACCTCAGTGAGGAGGAGCTACTGAAATGTTGTGATACCAATGATAGTCGTGTGGAAATCTTAAACATAAAGCGTTTGAACAGAAGGGTTAACAAAAATGATGTAATTACATACGAGTCTACAGGTACAGCACTTTTCACATTTAAAGGTATTCGGTTACCTAAAATTATTTATTTTTATGGACTCCCTAAATCTGTTGAAGTGTACATCCCTCCAGTTACTCAGTGCTATAAATGTCTGAGATATGGTCATACCAAAAATAATTGCAAGGGGACAGAGAGATGTTTTGTTTGTGGGGAGTTAAAACATACTGATGAAGGGGAGGATTTATCCTGTGAAATTAAATGCTTGTATTGTAGGGATTCCCATAAATCTACGGATAAAAAATGCCCCGAATACATGAGGCAAAAGAACATTAAGGAATTAATGTCTTTTGAAAATTTAACTTTTTATGATGCCAGTGAAGCTATACCGAAGTCTTACATTAATAAACAGAAATTCATTTATAATTCAAAAGATTTTCCTAGTATCATACGTAATAATAATTCACCTAATCAATCTAACAAAGTTACTGTTAAGCCTGGAGTGGAACATCTTGTGGACCCATCTCAAAGAAGGGTACATAATTTTAAATCTGGCTCAATAAAGCGGTCCTTTAATCAAGTGGTGTCCAACTCTGACACTAAAAGAAGAGTCTTACAAAAAGGCTACGACAAAAACCTCCATGAGCAAAACCTCTTCTTTCCAAACTCAAGGACTGAAAGACAATGCTCCTCTGGAGCACTGGATTTGAATGTAAAGACGCAATCTTCTCCTGGTGCCTCAGAATCACAACAGTCCAAACTTGATTCAGCCTGGCCTGCCAGTGCATCGCATCAGCTATCTAAAAACTTTTATTCTGACCAAAATAGCTTAAAGTCATGTATTGATTTTATTAAAAATACTTCTACTGAAAACCAAAATACAATTAAAAATTTTCTAACAGCTCAGTTACGTTCTGAGTTTTATATGGATTTTGATGATTTTTCAGAATCCGAATAAAAAGAAAAAATAAAAATTAATAATAATAATAAATAAAAAATAAATAATAATAAATAAAAAATAAAAATAAAAATTTCTCTCTTATAAGCAATGAGCAATGGAGGGTAAAATTGATCTAAAAATAATTCAGTGGAATATAAGAAGTATAAGAGCTAATAGGGATAATTTGATTGATTTGATTGTAAATGAAGACCCAGATATTCTTGTTATTAATGAAACATGGCTAAAGCAAGATTATGTTTTTTCTTTAAAATATTTTAATGTTGTCAGACAAGATAGAATGGACGGGTATGGAGGAGTTGCTACGTGTATATTAAGCGCTCAATTGCATTTACAAAAATCAACTCCTTCAGTTCAGATCAGGTACAGTTTGTTACAGTAAAAATTGGGAATTTATATTTGATTAATATTTATGCAAATTCTAATACTGCTCTCTCATTAGATCTATTTGAAAGTCTTATTGAAGGATTGCCATTGGATAAGGTGATTATAATGGGGGACATGAATTGCCATCACCCTATGTGGGATTCATACTCACCTAATTGGGGAGGAAAAATATTTGTGACTTTATTTTTAATAATGATTTTACTATTCTAAATGATGGTACTACAACGATGTTCCAGCCCCGGAACAGTAATAATAATAGTAGCGCAGTAGATATTACCATGGTAAGTAGCTGTCTAACAGCTTTTACAGAATGGGAGGTTATGAAAGACTGTGGGAATAGCGACCATTTTCCTACTGTGCTAAGTTTACAATTTCCAAATATGCATGAAATGAAAAAGGCATTCATATGTACTCATAGTTCTAAGAATTATAAAAAAGCTAATTGGGGAGTATTTCAGGATAAGATCTTGTTGGCAGCGGTCAACAAGAATTGGGAAAATGCTAATTATCAAGCTTTTTTAAACTTAATTAATGAAGCGGCAGTCGATGCAATTCCTATTATAAAACATGGTAAGAAGGGCAGGACTCTTAACCCATGGTGGGACGAAGAGTGTACTATATGGGTTAACATAAGAAAGGAAGCGATGCAGGTTTTCAAACTTTGTTCGTCATTAGAGAATTTTGTTAAAACAAAACGCGTAATTGCTCAAGTTAGACGTAATCTTAGATCTAAGAAAAGAGACAAGTTTAAGACCTTTTGTGAATCGTTAAATAAGGATTCCGACCTGACGTATGTTTGGAAAAAGGTTAAGAAATTTGCTAACTCTAATAAAGCTAAGATAAGATGTCCCATTTCGGATGAAATTAAGAAAGAAATTCTCAACAATTTGTCCTCTATTGATATAAATCCTGAGTTTAATCTTTTACAGTGTAATGAAGCAATCACTCCCTTTTCTATATCAGAATTTCAAAATGCCCTGCTTAACAAAAAGTTCTCTGCACCCGGTTTGGATGAGGTCTCGTATTCTATGTTGAGGCATCTTCCACTGATTTCCAAAAATATATTGCTAAATATATATAATCATTGTCTTAGAAATGGCTCCATTCCTGACGATTGGAAAAGGCTTAATATTATTAGCATCTTAAAGCCAAACAAAAATCCATCAGTGGCTGATAGCTTTAGACCTATCGTTTTGTCCTTCTGCGTCCTCAAAGTATTTGAAATTATGATAAAATGTCGCCTGGAATGGTACTTGGAGCATAATTCAAAATTTAAATTCAATCAGGCAGGATTTAGGAGAGGGAGGGGAACTATGGACAACCTGATTTTCTTACATTCTAGCATTTTAGACGCCTTTGGGTCTTCTCAATCTGTTCTGGCACTCTTTGTGGACATTAAGTCGGCATACGATAATGTTAATCTATATAAACTATATGACATTCTGTGTGACCTGAATGTACATACTGCTTTGAATAACATTATTTTTAGAATTTTGGATAAAAGGCTTCTCTATTCTAGGGGAAACGACGGTGATCTTTTGGGCCCCATGATGGCCACGAAGGGACTCCCTCGAGGATCGCCTTTAAGTACTGTTTTGTTCAACATTTATATTTCTGAATTATTTTCTATTTTACCTGAGGATGTACAGATATTGGGATATGCGGACGATATTGTTATTTTTGTGAAGGGATATAATATAGATAGTATGGCTGAAAGATTGAGTTCAAAATTAGAAAATGTATTGGAATGGCTGCAGGATCATGACTTGAAACTATCTGTAGATAAATGTGAGGGTATCTGGTTCACTAAGGGAATAAGGAGGTCTCCAGTGCCTGTAATCAAAATATATGATACAATCATTCCCTTTAAAAGTCATGTGAAATTTTTAGGGGTTATTCTTAACAAACACCTTAAATGGGATGCCCATATTGAGAGTGTTGTTATCAAGGCTCAGAAGAACATTAATGTTTTGCGAGCTATCTGTAGGGTATGGTGGGGTGCAGATCCTAGAACGCTCCTGATGGTATTTAACGCCCTAATTAGATCCCTCCTGGATTATGGATCTATCTTGTTTAGGCCCTCTAGTCAAGCATGCATCAACAAACTGGATATGGTATTCTTCCAAGGATTGAGAGTTTGCTTGGGTTGCATGAGGTCCACCCCTCGGGTGGCTATTTTGGCTGAGGCTGCGATGATGGATCTTGACCATAGAAGGAAAATATTGGCTGCAAAATTCTTGGCCAAAATAATTAGCTTGCAAAATCACCCACTTATCACAATACTTCATGATATACGCAGAAACCTGATAAGTAAACCTAATTTCCATAATAGCAATAACATTCCTTACTTGGTTTCGGCAATGGGACATTTTTATCCATATCTTAGAAAAATACACAATATTAAAATTTTTTTTGTTATGAGATAGACTTTAATTTTTTGATCGAACCTTTAGAAACTCTTAATCTTAACATTAAAAAGAATGAACTCATGATAAAAGAAAAATTTCAACTTGCAACCGAAAAATACGTAAACAATTATACTTTTATCTTTGTAGATGCATCTAAAGCGAATGAAAGGGTAGGATATGGATTGTATATCCCTGACATTAATTATAGATTTTCATCGAGACTTCCTTCAGAGCTTTGTATAGCTAAAGCAGAAACTATAGCAATCCATCAAGCTGTTAAAGTATCCATAAATAAGCTGCTTAAAAAGGTTATAATTTTCTCAGATTCTTATAGTGCAATTTCCAAAATTAAAGGCAATCATTTCACTGCTTCAGTCGACTACTGGTCTTTGAAAACTAAAAGATTAATTGCTTTGGCTAACCAAAATGGTTTTAAAATTTTGCTCTCCTGGATCCCAGGACATGCTGACATCCATGGTAACGTGGTAGCAGATTTGCTTGCCAAAATAGGCAAAGATTTGAATGTGTCCTTTGGGATCGCGGGATATTTTAACAGTAGTTAAAAAAGAAATAAGCATTAAATATAAAATTCTTTGGAGGAAAAAAATTATTTATATAGTAAAGTTCAAGATACTTTTCCATCCAAATGCTGGTTTTTGAGATTTCCATATAAGAATAGAAGACATCTTACCATGGTCATAAGAATGCATGAACAGCACCTGTTCAAATTAAATTTAAAAGAAAATCCTCTATGTGAGTGTGGTCTTGTTGAAGACCTGAATCACATATTTTTTGAGTGCCCAATTAATGTAATTCCTAATTTTGATATTTATGAGGAACTTAGGTGCAAAAGTGCGAAGAGTCCTATGTCTATTCTTTCTGTGTTGAGCGATCCATCTGAGGAAATAGTTGACATAATAGCAAAATTTTTATCTATAAATAAGATTAATTTATAATCATCATCTGCAATGCTCAATTGTTTGATATACCTTTCCTTGGCTTCCTTGGCTTGTGTAAATGTTTTTGTAAATGCCTTTGTTATCCATCTTCAATTCCTTTGTTGTGTTGTTTTTACTAACCCCCAACCTCATTTTTAAGTATATTTGTGAGAGCTTCGTAAAATAGTTATCACTCACAGTACTTTTATTTTGAAATGAAGTTTTTTAGTTGACCAGAATCTGTGGCTTCGATATGGTCTAGAGCCAGTCAACGTTGAGGTCACTCACAAATTGTGCTGGCGGATTGCCTTGCAGCAAAGCCAACCGCTTCTGGAAACAGAGGCACTAGAAGAACAAGAACAAGAAGTACAGAGCAATTTTCTTCTTCTCTTCCCCGAGGCAACCAATGGTTATTGTGTTGGGATAAACATGGATGGGAATTAGGTCCCGAGCTCTAGAAAAGACATCCAACAATAAGTACAACTTCAAAGCCAGCGGTAAATACCTAGGAACTAGGCCCATATACAAGTTTCTCTCACGGAGGGTACTACCTTATTCGAGTGTTCAAAATGATACAATATAAAAGTAAAATTCAAACCACGGGTTTGAGCTAATAAACATCTACTCCCCAGAGCTCAGGTCAGACACCACAATCAGAAAACAGGGAAAAACATCCCTTTAGAGAAATTAATTTTAGGGGAAGAAAAAGGGGATAGCAATGGTTGTTAAAATTTTTTTGGAAATCGAGAATTAAGTCATAAAACTTTTCCTTCTCTCCCCAGAGTAAAAAAAAGGAACAGTTGGTATTTTAGAAAACATATTTAGTTTCTGAGTGGTAATCGGGACCCGAGATGCAAGAAGGGACATCTAACACTCGTTGCCGCATCGAAGCTAAAGGGAATTACTTAAGAGCTAAGACCCATACACAGGTTTCTTTCACGGAGGGTAAAACAGCAAACTTTAAAGTATACGTGATCAAGCAGAGATGGCGCTACTATAGTAAAAATACAAAAACCAAAAGTTCACGAGACCATGAAGACATTCGCCAATTTATGGAGAATGGTCTTCCGATCCGGGGTCACAAAAGGAACATTAGTTATTAATAGTAAAGTAAGAACAATGTTTAAAGAATAGAATAATGTTTTAAAGAGGGCAGGTATGTTGAGAGAACCAAAATCTGTGTTTAAGAAAGGGTTAAAGAGTTGAAAAAGTGAGTTGAAGAATGTTGAAGTTGGTCATTTACACATCTAGGGTTGTTTGAGTTTGTAGCTTTATTAATTTCAAGAATTTCTAAAAGATCCAATTTGTTACCTTTATGACAGAAATGTAAAAATTTAGTATCTAAAGTGGGATCAAAATTGTGGTTGTTAACATAGATGTGTCTTGAAAAATTGGATTTTATGCTAGATGGGCAACGATTATGGTTCCTGGCCCTCTCAATTTCCTTGCAATGTTCATTAATTCGGGTGGTAAATTTCCTGCCAGTTTGGACGATGTAAAAAGCACCATAGTCCTCGGTCGAGCAAATGACTTGATAAACTCCTGATTTATGTTCTGGGGGAATACGATCTTTTGAATTGACTACATAGCATCTTAAAGAATGTTTAGTTTTGAAACTGATGTTAAAGTTATGAGCAGAAAAAATATTTTTTAATTTATATGAAATAGGGCCCCAAAAAGGTAAAGAGAAATAATTGGAATTGTTCTGTTCTTTAAAAATTAAATTCTTATTTAAAGACTTGTTCAAGTGTTTGAAATAAATTTTGTTAATAAGTTTAAGAGGAAAATTATTGTTAATTGAGATATGTCTAATGGTATGTAGTTCCTTGTCAAACTCAGTTTTGTCCAAAGGGATAGAGAAAAGTCTCGAAAAGTAAGAATGGAATGCCGCAAACTTATGGTTATGAGGGTGATTAGAAAAATAAGCAGGTATAGTGCTATCAGTAGAAGTTGGTTTACGATAAATTGAGAACTTAATTGAATTGTTGACACGAGAGAGGTTAAGGTCAAGAAAGGGTAGAGAGAGATCCACTTCAGTCTCACAAGTAAAGTTTATAGAAGGATGTAGAGAATTCAAAATAGAAATAAAATTGTTTAAATTGTCTAAATCACCTTGAAAAATACAGAAAATATCGTCCACGCATCTCCTGATGAAGAAAATGTAGTTGAAAAGATGGTTGTTTATAATTTTATTTTCAAGATTAGACATGAAAATTTCAGCTAAAAGAGGTGAGAGACTAGAACCCATTGCTACACCATTGTTTTGTCTATAAAATATATTATTGAACTGAAAGAAATTTTATTGTAAAACTAGGTCAACCAGAGAACATAAATTGTTGATATGAACATTTTCTAAATCAGTACTACCAGATAGTAAATCTTTGACTAGCAAAACGCCTTCGTCAGGAGGGATGCTCGGGAAAAGGTTTGAGACGTCAAAAGAGACCAAAAAACTTCAAGGTGGTATTACTAAATGAGTTAATTCTTGTGCAAATTGTGAAGAGTTTTTAATTGAAAAGGTACTTTTAAATTTGGTGAGAGAGATTAAAGTCTGATTAAGCCAAGAACTCAATTTGTCACAAGGAGAGCTACAATAAGAAACTACAGGCCGGATAGGTATATACGGCTTGTGGATCTTGGGCAGGCCATAAAGTAGAGGAGTTGAAGGATTAATGGGAATTAATTTGAGTTCGTTAGTGTTAAAAAAATCAGTGGTGTCTTCTAAAATACCAACTGTTCCTTTTTTTTACTATGGGGAGAGAAGGAAAAGTTTTATGACCTAATTCTCGATTTTCAAAAAATTTTTAACAACCATTACATGCTATCCCCTTTTTCTTCCCCTAAAATTAATATCTCTAAAGGGATGTTTTTCCCTGTGTCTGACGTGAGCTCTGGGGAGTAGATGTTTATTAGCTCAAGCCCGTGGTTTGAATTTTACTTTTATATTGTATCATTTTGAACACTCGAATAAGGTAGTACCATCCGTGAGAGAAACTTGTATACAGGCCTGGTTCCTAGGTATTTCCCGCTGGCTTTGAAGTTGTACTTATTGTTGGATGTCTTTTCTAGAGCTCGGGCCCTAATTCCCATCCATGTTTATTCCAACACACCAACCATTGGTTGCCTCGGGGAAGAGAAGAAGAAAATTGCTCTGAACTTCATTTGTCATTCTTGCCTTTTTTCACATTCTGTCATCTGTCAACCTAACCTTAAATTTTCAATCGTGGCCATCAACGTGACAAGTCTGGTTTCGTTACTTTAGATTTAAATTGAAAAAATCCTTCTAAATCAATAAAATGTTCTCCAAAAGGAAGAAAAAATAAATAATTAAAGCCCTATGTGGCACAATATTTTTTAAGTTTAAATTTAGGTTTTAACTGTAACATGTGCTTTAGGTAAGGCAATGGTATGACAAATTTCTAACAATCAATCTAACTAATCTCTCCTTTTCAGCGAATTTTCTTCGTTTCTTCCTCCTGCACTTAATTCTAGATGATAAGATGATACTTTTCTCCTAAGGGTTGAATTTTTCCCCTTCTTACTGTGGTCTTCGGACCCGAGCTCTGGTGAGTAGGTTTTCATTTGTTCGGGCCGTTGGCGTTGGTTTGAATTTTACTTGTATATTGTATTATTTCGGACTTGAATTCTTGAATAAAGGTAGATTCTTTTAGCTCTCCTGATGATGGACATTTGTATGTTCGAAACATGTCGAGCTACCTGAGCTAATTGCGCAATAAATTAAGTGGAGGAAGACTACAAGGCCGTTGGTTTGAATTTTACTTGTATATTGTATTATTTCGGACTTGAACTCTTGAATAAAGGTAGATTCTTTTAGCTCTCCTGATGATGTAGATTTGTATGTTTGAAACATGTCGAGCTACCTGAGCTAAATTGCGCAATAAATTAAGTGGATGAAGACTACAAGACTTTTACTTCACTTCTACATTTTAACTTCACTGCGAGATTATGGACTACTTCTTCAACTTAGTTCTGTTGATGTTTGCTAACTGGGAAAATAAATACCAACAAACTACACTGCCTCCTGGACTAAATTAAACAGATACCCCAGTTACAATAGAAGTTGGCCATCTTTAATCTGAGCTTTATACCCTTCAAATAGGTCATATTTGGATCTCCAAAAAAAATCCCGTAACGACATAAATTTCCATAAAAAGTTTCGTAATATACTTCACTTCTCCATTTAGTCAAGAATATACAACTTGCTATTTTTACATATCTAAATTCAGTGCGATATATATGCAGAATAAATCTGGATAACTGATCATTAGTATTCAAGACAGATGGCAAGAATTGCTTACTCGAAGTTTATACAAAAATGGTTATAGAGAAGAAAGGTAAAAAAAGCGTTTTAAATAAAACGAACAACTTTTTCCTTACTCATGAATAATAATCCTTCGGTAATTTAAGGAGAGTTTCATGTAGAAAGATCCATAAAATCCATAATTGATTTTTAATACTTTTTGTTGAATCTGTCTACAATTATTGTAGGCAAGTTTCATTTTACAACAGTCAAATAAATATCAGTAGTTTTGAAATAAATTGTACTTTCATTCTGTTAATAAGTATATCTAATTAGTTGTGCGACTAAAACAGTTTTCCCGAAAACCCCAGACCGTAGCAAATTTTCGAGAATCAATATTTATATTTCAGCTGCCAATAGTTTCTTTAATTTTTGGGCAGCTGAAAATACGCATTCAGTAATCGAACCTCACCACTGATAGCAAGTCTCGGTGAATCTAGGGTCCGGAATCATTCGGGATTATTTAATTGTTTTCTTTTTGTCAGGTAGGTTGAGTGGATATAACTGTCCTCAGTTTCTAAGTGATAATTTGCCGGTCTTGTTAGAAAATGATTGCATTATGCATGACGGTGCTCCCACGCATTCTAATTACCTCGCACGCGAATATTTGGATCGTACTTTTAATAATCGTTGGATAGGTCGTGGGGAACACATTTTGGGTTATTTTTATGGAGACAACTGAAATCGTTGGCTTACAGTAAACCAATTCAAAATGAAGAGGAATTGCGAAACCGCATCATTTTGTCCTATTGGGCCATAAGAAATACTCCAGGTATTTTTCGAAGAGTACGAGATCCAATGAGGAGAAGGGCTGAGGCATGCATAATGCTAGTTTGATTATTACGTCATTTTTAAAAATGTAGGAATTAAGACCGTGCAGATAAATGCATTTTATTTTTTCAATCGAAAACCATTCGTCGGTCGAACAGAAAGAAATCAAGACGTCATTCTTACTAAGAAATAATAGAAGATTGCGAAAATAAATTTTATTTTGAAAAAAAGCAGTGGCCTTCAATTTAAATTTTTCGTTTAAAAATATTAGATGGAATTGAAAAAAATCTTTTGCTTAAAAAGATGTATTTTTATACGTACTTAATATCCAGCCCAATGTAAAGAAATATCTATAGCGGTTTTAGAAATATTGGGATAAAACCATTTTTTTTTAAATTTTTAGCTCCCCGTATCTCAAAAATAAGGCGGTTGTGGACTTATGCTCGTAGGACATTTTTTCCGTAAAATCACCCAAAGATTATCAACCTACTTCGGTAGTTTAGGCAGAATCTGTTGAGTTTACAATTATTACTGATCACAATTCCAAGCATCAGCTAAACTTACCGAACTAAATATCTTTGCAGCAGCAACCATATTGAATTTGTGTAGGTGTCAAAGGAAATACAGAAAAATAGGTTTGAACCGCAATGAGATAGAGGCCATCGCAAATTTAGGTGTCGAGTTACGCTATTTAACACAAAACACGGTCCTGTGGGTAGTCGCGCAGCGGTAAATTACGTTTCCTGTAAACTTAAATAAATGTTTCCATATAGGGGTAAAACAGTAATTGGACACTTACTCTTCATTTGAAAAAATACAGTCTCTGGTAGATATATCTGAACGTTTCTGAGAAATAATATGAAAAGATTTTGAAAATATTATATATTAAACTACTTCGATTAAAGGATGTCATTTTAAAATATTTTATCTGCTTTTAAAAATATTTTTTTCGTCGATTCACAGCAAAATACTATTTTTGCAGACAAATAACCATCGCATCGCTTTTCCTCCCCAGGCAGCAAAGTGCATACTCTGCTGCTCATAAAGCAAAATTATCTACATTGAAACTAAATATATAATTCAAAGATGACATTGGAAAATTTATAAGCTGTAATGAAGATAAAGCAAAGTTTTTTTTGCAAAAATGACATTGGAAAATTTAGGTAGACGGCGCCAGATGATATCAATCTACTAGTCAAAGTAGCCACTATATTTGGAATAGCAGATGCTTGCCGCAGGGTAGAATTGACCAAGATAATCCCAAACCACATTGAAGATAAAGGAAGCTTAAAGTCACCATAAAGATCGTTGACTCAAAAAATCGTACTCCAAGGACATTGTAATCTCGGAAGAAGGTAACAACGGTTCATTCTTCAAGTTATTTAAAACATAAATGCATCTTTGCGGCATTCACAAACCCCTTCCTCATCTTTGCTTTTTTATTCAATAAAAACATGGCAGATGTACCACTCAGTGTTTAGGAGTAAATTCGTTTGGAAAGATGCCGTCTGAGATTGCAGCCTACATACATCTTCCTTTTGGCCGATTCTGGGGAAGAAATCACTAACATAAAAATGATAGGCAGAAGAAAATCGACCCCTGTAGCAGAAGAGCAGCTTGAAAACTCGGAAATGAAGGTAAGTTTGTAAAAGCCTATTTTTTTAATGATTAATTATTATGTTTCTGCGCTTTATTGACATAAAGCCTATAGTTTTGGTCAGATTTTCATGCTAAAAATTATTTTAGAGGCTTAAGAACGTATTGCAGCAGAACGATTCTTAATCATTCCATAACAGAAAAGGCGGTGTTTACAATAATGACAGTTTATAAAAAAAAACTTAAACGATATTGGCTATCAAGATTGTACAGAGAAACTTGGAGTAAATGAATCCACAAAAATGGTTTTTGATGGAGGAAATTTAAGAATAATCCACGAATACTAATGGAACATCAGCCCATTAGACTGCTTGAATCTGAATTCCTTAGAAGGCTGCGTCAGTACCGAGAAGACGATCGGATACTCATCACGCATTCACGGAAAGGAATGGAACGATTAAACATAGGAAAGCTTACAATAAACTAATAGGCAAGGGACCGCGTCTTATCATAGTGCACGCATGTGATAAAAATGGGTTTGCTCCTAGGCATACTAGTCTGAATCTCATTGTGTTGGTTTGGGCTGAAATGAAAGAATACGTTGGCGTCACGCGTCGCCCCAAAAAACGTGAATTTCAATTTTAACCAGGTCAATAAATATTATGATGACTTTTTTAAAGAATTCTTTGCCAACAAATGGAAATCTCGGCGTGAACGAGCTAAACGATTTCACAAAAATATGTTTCAAAGGAACCAACAATAGATATAGTTGTGGAACAGACTATTACTAATTTGGGTGAAAACGATAGTGATATACAGAAAGAGATGAAACTGATAGGTCAGACGTACAAGAGAGCGATTTGATTGGAATGGAGGAATAAAATAAAGATGAAGGGGCACAAAACTTAACTGTTGAAATCAATAAAACCTACGTCAATTTGTAAAGTTTATGTGTAATTGTGTTTCTAAATATTATTTGGAATTATAGTTATTATTTAGGTTAATTATTGAGTATATTATTGATTCATTATTCATCATTTGTTTCAGGCATAGTAATTTAAATGCTAATTCAATATATGCCTGTTTTGGTAATAATACAGTTGATTTAAAAATAATATAGACGGAAAACAAAGGTAGATAATTAGCATGCCAGGGTTCTCTTGAAATCAATAAATGTAAATATTCAGACAATTGGTTAAATAGTAAATAAATCCACATTGTTAAGTTTATTCCGGACCCAATTTGTATCAGTATTTTTGATAAAACTATCATGCAGTGAAACATGTCGATGATATTTAAAAAATATAGTAAAATTAAACAAATTGTATTTTATTTACTATTAATTTGATGCAATTTTTTTAAAAACATTTTTTACCAGATTGATGAACAATTTCAAAGAAGTTTTTTTTGGCACAAGTTTCACTGAATTATGAAGAAAACTGATTATTTTATTAAAGAGACTGCGCTTTTGTTAAGCTACAGTTAAGAGCTCCGAATAAGCGTTGCTTACCGATAACGTAGGCAATATTTAGCATCTATTAACGCAGTATGTGAGGTGAAAATATAGGCTATTTTTTCATAGTTTACAAAAAATAAGTGAAAAAAATAATTGAATTGTAAGCAAAATAAGATGTATTTAATTATAATAAGAAAATATTGACATATCTGCAAAATAAATGAACGAAAGCACTGATAAATAAAAAAATAATAATAAAAATTACGGTTATATAGATAATTATTCGACAGATATGTTGAGATCTGTTGATGAATTATTTTCTGGCAATTCTCTCCAATACCTATATCATTCTGCCTTTCCGTACTCATCTGTGAGCAAAGTTTCTTAATTATAATAGACTTATTTTCGGCTTGGATGCCTCTTGGCTCTGTCCTTGGAGAGGACATTGGTATATTTTCTTTCTGACTTTTTACTTTTAAAATGTTAATTTTTATTTTATTTTATTAAAATCATATATTTTGTATAAGTACTTCTAGGTTCAGCCATTACTATTGTAAAATCTGGTAAATACGGCATTGGATTAATTCTTTTTATTCGGTTATTGACGCTCATATTTACAACTAGAGTTTTGTTTGTTTGTATTAGCTGTTCCAACAGCATCCTTGAAATCTGAGAAATAAATATTTTTTGTGTTTCAATTTGGTGGTGGAAACTGTCGGTACTTATTACGTGTGTCCAGGTTCAAAATGCCTTATGGTATTCCTTTTAATGCAATTAATTCTGAATTAATTATGTATATAAGATAAGATATCGGTACCCAATTTTTATTTTATGCCACTTAGTTTTCCAACCATAACGTGATTCCTACGGCATCCATATTACTCAGAACAAATTGATGAAAAGCATTTATTAGGCCTTCTTTGTTTCAACCGGCAATACCTTCATGCCATATTGCGGCAATTGGCTTGAGATGTATTTGGTTTGTACCAACTGGCTCAAAAGATTTGTTGCTTTCGTAAAAAAGTGCTATTTGCACTAACACAATCGGAAAAGACATTTTTAACACGATTAACATATTTTTTAAAGAACACCAACTCGATTGGAATGTTTGCCTCGATATGTACCGAAAGAGCCAAGGCAATGACAGGTAGAACAGAAGGAGCAGTATCACGAATAAAAATGAAAGCGCCAAAATGTAGTTCCAGCCATTGAATCCTGCATAGTCAATCACTCGCGGTTAAGAAAATGCAGCCAAATCTAAAATTGGTTCTTGATGAGGCGATAAAAATAATTGATTTTGTCAAGTCACGTCCACTGCAATCCCAATTGTTCTCAACATTATGTGAAGAATATTGTAGCAATCATAAAACACTACTGCTCCATATTGAAGTGAGATGGTTCTCTCGATGTAAAACTTTGACAAGGCTTTTTGAACTAAGGACAGAATTAGAAGCTTTTCTTACAGATATTCCTTTTAATTTAAAAGAGCGTTTGTCCGACAAAAGCTGGTTATTTAGAATAGCATTTCTAGCAGACATGTTTGGAAAACTTAACGAATTAAACCTGTCAGCACAAGGAAAACAGACAACAGTTTCATTGCTAACACGCTTTTAAAAGAAAATTAGATTTTTAGATTAATTGTTTTGGTAAGAGAAAAATATGAAGCTTTTCATCGCTAAGTGAGTTAAGAAACCCTGCCCCTTAGTCTTAGTAATACAGAAATATTTCAAAATTAAACATTTGTTGAATTGGTGCAATAATGCGAGCAACTTTTGAATCTTGCTTTCCTGAAGAACAGAATACGAAACTGAACATAAACTCATGGATTCAAAACCCTTTTTCATTCAAATTGCAGAAGCCTGAAAATATGTCAAATTAGATCTATGAACCATTTTTAGAAATGACATCGGACACAAGCATGGAATCATTGTTCAAAACAATTTCACTGAATGATTTTTGGGGCAGGGTACGTGATGAATATCCATAACTTGCCACACCACAAAGGCTTTGAATCTTCTTCTGCCGTTCCCCAGAACGTACTTATGAGAAACGAGATTTTCAGCATATACAGCTACAAAAACAAAATGCCGCATAGACTGGATGTCGAACCAGACATGAGAATTCAACTTTCTTCTATCAAGCCTGACATTACCCAGTTGATGAGGAATAAAAAACAATTTCATGCATCCCATTAAATCAACTTGTATGATTATTAATACACAATACACATATCAGTGGTTTTGCATTTAATTTAGGGTTTAGGGTTCCATTAAAAATTTAGTTTTTTAAAAGGATTCCGTCACCAAAAAAGTTTGAGAGCCGCTGTTCTAATTTATCCGGCAATCAATAATAGACTGTAAAGTAAAGGGCCAAAAATTTCTAAATATTCTCTTTAATCGAGACAGTGAAGGTAAAAGCACAATGTTTGTTTAAAGACCTTATACCTACAAACAATCTAGCACTTCAAGCGGCCGGTCGCGGCGGGCTTAAAAATGCTTTTAAAGTGCTTTTTAATGCAAATGTTGCAGTTGATTACGGTTGTATCACTAAAGCTTTACGAAAACCGTCTGGAAACCTGTATACCATTTCCAGCCAATAGATAACGCAGACACTGACTTATTTTTTCGTTATAGGAACTTATTACTATTTACGAGGGTATTACAGAGAGCACCTATGCATAACCAGATTTATTATTCGTAAGTCGAATTATTAGATACAAATATTTTTCTTATATAACTGTCTTATATAACTGTCAAAACACCTATGGTTTTATGCGATAGATGCGCAAAACGCCTCATTTTTTACCGTGAGAAATACTTATCCCCTAAGACGTACGCAAAGAAATACTTTTCCGCACTCATATATGTTAAGTACGGGAAAGACACTTTACCCACACAGCAATATTTTTTACTGAAAATTCTTGGACTTCCATTTGTTTTTATTGAGTTTTCATCTACACAACTTTTGGAGCATGGATCAGTGCTATATCTGCTCGCTATCACGAGCAGAGATAACACGGCTCCAAAAGTCGAACTAACGAGCGGAGATAGCACTGCTCCAAACGTTGTGTATATGAAAGGCCAATAAAGACAATGGAAGTTCAAGAATCTTCAGTAGGTAACGCGTCATTGTAAACAAATAAACAATATTTCTTCTACGAGCAGCAGATAACAATAAAAAGAAAAGTAATGAGTTTTTTTAATAATATTTAATGAAACCTGAATGAAATACAAAAAGCAATTTTACATATTGACGAAAAAACCATACTTGTAATGGCAAACGCAGCTGAGGAAAAAGCCCACCCGTTTATCATATTTAAAGGTCATCATATTTGGGGTCAATAGTGCGCTCCAAAGGATAAGCAATATCCAGGGGCTGTATATGCAGCATCCAAAAAATGTTGGATGGAGACGGAAAGATTCCGAAACTACTTTCACCGCACTCTCATACCATTACCTCGTGGTCGTAGGCCTGTCCTTGTTGTCTACAACGGCCACGCAATCCATATTGATACAGAAGTAATAGAAACTGCCATGAATGAAAATATTACCGTAGTACACTTACGGGTTTTTGAAGCATTTAAAGACAAATGGGATGCTAAATTGGTGGCATGGCAGCTTGAGTGAAAAATCGTGGAATATATCCTTGTAACCATACCGGCATATCTGCTGACAAATTTCTACCCGGAAGCACTGCGACGTTGGCATACCTTACAATTTGCCCATGAAGAGAATTTACACTAAAATAACTCTTCTAATATGGAAAATTCAAGTTTACAGCCGTATAAGCGCGCACCATTTACCGGTGCCAAAACAGTAGATGCACAATCTTCTAGTTCATCTGAGGCCGATTACCGCGCTCGTCTATTAATGACTACATTGTTTAAAAAACTATTCCTGGTGACTTAAGCAGAATCCCAACCCAAAGAAGAAAAGCTATAAATGAGTGAAATTTTTATTCGAGGTTATTACAAGTACCGATGTTCTAGAACGTCTTAAGAGCAAGAAGCAAACAAAGGAAACAAAAGTGACTATACATAATCAAAAGAAGAAAGTAGAAGAGTATAGCAATGAGGAAGAAGATGAGAACGTACTGTATCAAGAGTCAGATGGCCACGCATATGCGCCGATGCGCCGGTGTATAAGCTGCAGCATTCTCTGGTGTTTTAATAACCTCTAATATTGCATCCACAGTCTGCCGTTTTGCTCTCAACCCAAATTGCCTTGCTGATAAACCTCCGGTGCGATCGAGTTCACTGTTTAATCTGGTAAATACTAGGTGCTCATAGAGATTTCCCTCGGTGTCTAACAGGCAGATCGGTCGATAGGAGCTTGGTTTTTCCACAGGTTTGTCGCCTTTCTTCAGTAAGACTAGATTAGCCTTCTTCCATTCTCGTGGGAAGAGATTACCTGCTTCTAGGTTGTTGTACACCTTCAGTGCGTACGCTGGTTTGTCTCGTATAACTTGTTTACCTATTTCTGCGGGCACTCCTCTGGGGCCCGGCGCTTTTTTATATTTGAACTTATTGCTCGCAAATCAAAGCTCGTCTATGCTAAAGGGCGTAACTGGCTCTGACTTATCCATTCTAAATTTCACCTCGTCGTGTTCTGGGAAGAGATGACTGGCGACTTTCTACATCATCCCTATGGTCATCTGTGGTCTTGCAGGGAATCCTAGTAGGCTGTTCATAACAATTTTGTATCCGTCACCCCATATATATACTGATTTAAATCCTCGCAAAGTTTCTTCCAGCATAGTTTTTTGGCCATTTTATTCCGAAGCGTTTTCTTGACTTCCTTGTACATACATTATCCACAGTTGTTCGTCCTGACTTCTTCTTGCTCCTCTGGTGTACTGTCTTCTTTTTTTGATATATTCCATTCTGAGTTCAGCTATTTCGTCGCTCCACCAATAAACTGGATGTCCTCGACTGCTGTATTTCTTCTTTGGCATGGATTTATCACGCAGATCTTGGAGTGTTTTGGTGAAGTTCTTGTGTGATGCTGGTACCTCGTTTTCGGAAATATCCCTGATGGCATATTCAAGTCTTTCTCTGTCTAGTTTCCTGAGGTTACACCCCTTCTTGTTCTCGTGTCTTGCTATGGGTTTGTTTACTTCGTCGATTTTGAAGATTATATCATCGTTATCGGTCATGAATTCGATATCGCTTGCATCCCATTCTACTATTTGGCGCGCTTAATATTTTCTGTTGCTAGAGTCAGATCCAGAGTTGATTCATAATCCCGTCTGTGGAAAGTTGGTTTACCTGGTTCATTTATCACTATAATATTGTGCTCAGCTATCCATTCTGCCATCAGTTTCCCTCGATCTTCCTCCCTTTCCTTATCCCACTGAAGAGATTTGACGTTAAAATTTCCCGTTACTATTGCCTTTTCGCTGCAGGTTCTGATGAGGTTGCCAATTGCTTCTATTGTTTCCTCCAGGTTGGAGAGTTCCCTATTGGGTGAAATGTAGCAGCTGTAGACGGTAAAGTTTTTTGTTGTAATATATAAGAATCCGGGTCCACTTCCTTGTTCTTTGACAGCCAGTTTATTGTCCTTTACTTTAATGGCTGTGTTTATATCATCGTCAAAGGTCCAGTGTCTCCTATCTTGTATGGCTTTGATGTTGGGTGCGCTCAGGAGGATGATTCCAGCTTTAATTTCTTTTGCCGTGGCAAGAGCCAGGTCATGTGCTTGTCTACTGCGATATAGATTTATTTAGAGAACTTGCATTATTTGGCTGTTGGTTTACGTTGTTAGTCTGTCTACTGTCGTTGCGCTCGTGTCACTGCCGTGCACTTGAAGGAGCCCGTCTGGTGCTTTTCCGTTTTACAGTGTATGCAGAATTCCGTGTTTGAACAGATCGCTGCTTTGTGTCCCGGTTTGCTACACCTCCGGCAATTCTGTTCTCTATCTGGGGCCCTACACTCGGTTTGGCCTGTCTCCCAGCATCTAAAACACTTGAGTTCAGGAATTCTCTCCTGGACAGGGCAGCTCATCCATCCGATCCTCAATCGTTCAATTTTTAGCAGTTTGTCAGCTTCGGTTGCGTTGATGACGACATCGGCATTTTGCTTTTTCCCCTATGCAGGCCTTAGAGCCCTTACCCCAAAGCTGTCACTTTTTACTCCAATAGTTTTGCTTACGTTTTCTCTGATGTCTTCCTGGGTGGTAATGCGGTTCATATCCTTTATTGTTGACCCTAAATGACACGGACGCCTGTGGAAGTTTTGCATATTTCTCGCTTTAGAGCTTCAGCTTTATCTGATCCGTTCTGCACTGTCACTAGTAACTCTCCCTTTCTTGACTCTTTTGTCCCTTTAACATCTACGCCAATCTCGCTGGGGTTTATGGATACTTTTACAGCGTTGAGTACTTCTGCATATTTCATACCGTCCATTTTAATTATTAGTGCATCACCTCTTGTTTTTTTTTTTGGTTTTATAACTGAGTTGGATTCCCCTGTAGATGATTTTAGTCTAGTGGCGGGATTACTATCTCTTTTTGGTTTAAACAACAAAGCGTGTGATCGACGAAACTAAGGACAAACACAATCAAAGGATCAGGAATAAACTTTTGCAATGCCCCAGTGGTTCCAGGAATTTCTGGTCGGTAGCAAAGGCAGTAAGTAACAACTTTACAAAAACGTCTCTCCCACCTTTGACGGACGAACGCAACGTGGCATCACGGCGACTACAGCCAAGGAAAAAGCAAACATGCTCGCCAAAATGTTTTCATCGCACTCTACCTTAGACGTGCCTCAAGACAAGACTCTCCCCACTATACCGAACATCAACACTACCATGGCAGAAGTCAAGTTTTCTCACCGTGATATTCGCAAAATCCTTAAAGAACTAGATACGCAAAAGGCATCAGGACCGGACGGAATACCTGCCATCGTGGTAAAGAACTGCGCCAACGAACTAACACCCGTTTTTTCCAGGCTTTTTTTTCTTTCTTACAGAAAAGGGATTTACCCATCCTCTTGGAAAGTCGCTCGAGTGCAACCTGTTCCAAAAAAGGCAAGAAAACCACGCCCTCAAACTATCGCCCAATTGCCTTGCTTCCAATAATCTCCAAAGTCATGGAACGTGTAGTCAACCAGCAACTACTCAAGCACCTCGAGAGTAACAGAATAATCAGCGATAATCAATACGGCTTTCGCAAAGAGAGATCGACAGGAGATATATTGGCCTATGTCACTCATATATGGAGTAGGGCAATTGAAAACTACGGAGAGTTTCGAGCGATTGCGTTGGATATTTCAAAGGCATTCGACAGAGTTTGGCATGACGGATTGCTCAACAAGCTGCCGTCCTTGGGACCGCCAGCCTCTCTCTGCAGCTGGCTGACCAGTTTCCTTAAGAACCGATCCCTGCACGTTGCAGTCGATGGACACATCTCGGACACATTCACCATCAACGCGGGCGTGCCTCAGGGCGCAATACTTTCACCAACTCTGTTCCTCATCTATATTAATGACCTGCTGATCGAAACGAATAATCCTGTTTACAGTTTTGCAGATGACAGTACCCTTGTCTCCCACTTTAGATCAGAAAAACCCTTACCAGCGACTGAGACTCATCACCGCAGACAGGAGCAGACTACAGCAATTAATCAAGACCTGGAGAAAGTCCAAACTTGGGGCGACCGAAATTTGGTCCAGTTCAATGCAGCCAAGACCCAAGCAGCAACGTTTACTAAGAGGGCCAATACATCGGGCCCTGACATCATTATGGCAGGATCGACCATTCCTTCATCCTGGGGTCAACAGCAATATGTCATGGCATGACCATGTTGCTAACATCGCAAAATCAGCCTCCCAGAAGCTTGGTGCGCTATTTCGCAACAAAAAACTCTATACACCGCAGCAGTTGCTCTTGCTGTACAAAGCGCAAATACGACCGTGCTTAGAATATTGCTCACATATCTGGGGTGCCGCACCAAAGCAAACCCTAAAGCTGCTGGATTCTATTCAGAAGAGGGCTGTGCGTCTCGTCGGCGATCCGGAGTTGACCCGGAATCTGGATAGTCTGGAACATCGCAGATATGTGGTCGAGATGTCTCTGTTTTACAGATACTTTCACGGCAGATGTTCCCAGGATTTGGCCCGCATAATCCCGCCCCTGGCAACTCCTGTCAGACAGTCCCGACAGACGGCAGGAGCGTACCAGTTCGTCGTACAACTAGAAACACCTAGAACATCGCTTTACTAGAACTCCTTTGTCTGGCGCACTGCATCACTGTGGAACGCACTTCCAGGACATCTGTTTCTCACTAATTACAACCTACAAATATTCAAGAACCGTGTCAATCAACATCTTCGCACACACACCGCTCGTCGAGCGCCATAGCATCTCCCTTTAGTGTGTGTGCCACTGCCATAAAAAAAACCTGGATATTTGTGTCGGAGAACAGGTATCCACTCCATTGCCAGTTTGGTTCTGTTGTTCCTCCGCATGTGAGCCTTGATAAATTTGAGAGCTTCGAAAATGTGTATGTCTTGGGCATCTCCCGTGGCATTTGTTGGTGGTGATAGGATAGTAGATTCACCTCTTCATGTTTATAATATTCCCGTCTTCATCAAGGAATCCCAATGTGTGAATCACCATCGCTACTTCCCCCTGTTTTTTCGCCTGTTGCTTAAAACCTTCGATGCCGCGGAATTTGTCTATTGCCCATTATATCGTTCTATCGTTGGACTTAAAGTATATATTACAAGGAAGCAATATATCCGATCCAGGCGACGCTTCGCAGATTTGACCGAACTATTTCCTTACCTACCTAATATTGTATATAGGTGCTTACTTACTTTCGGTTCAATCAAGATAGCTCCTTGTTTATACTTAGTTATTCACCACTAAATTACACAGTTACAGTGATCAGTTCGTTTAAATGTTGTAAGAATAAGAATTTTACTAATTACTGCTGCATATTTTGCTTTGCTGTATTTCATCCAAGCTGTATGGAGAGATCAAGTGATATTGTGAAACTGGGAGGGCATAGAATATTTTGTTCTTCCGAATGTCAAATAGAGTCCCAGAATAAAGAAGAAATGGTCAGTGGGTTTGAAAAGAAATTGGCGGAACAGAGTAAAGAATTGGAGAACCGGGAAAAACATATTGAACGTTTAAAACGTAATAGCCGAGCGTTCGAGGATGAAGTTTCCGAAGCAGAACAAAAGCTGTCCGATCAACTTAAAAGCTTAAATCAGCGTAACGCATTGCTGTTGAAGGAGATAGCTAATTTTAATGACAGACAAAAGGAGGAAGCCACCCAGCTTAAATTGTGGCGAGACACAAGCAAGGAATTGAAACAAGAAATTGAGGAACTGACAGCTCTAAACAAAAGCCTCGTAACATCGATCAACACATTGGAAGCCGAAAACGACTTTCACGTGAAAGAATTAAAAAAACTTCGTCAGGTACTGGATACGGAAAGGCACCAAGCAAAGAACAACAGCTCACTAGCCCAAACTAACACCACCAATTCGAGTAAGAATAAATCGCCTGACAAAACTAGCCCCATTCCCTTACTTAGTGGGAATCTGCATCTGCTGAACGGCGCAACTAGAAGAAGGCTTCTCGTCATGGGAGATCAAGGTATGAGGGGAGCTGGATTGCTGTTTAAGAGACTATCCAATAACGAGTTTGACATAAACTGCCAAATAAGATCGAGAACTTTATTATCAGACCTTTTAAGTGAATGTAAAGTGCTTTGGCAAAAATTTGATAAGAACGATTTTGTTGTCTTGTTTGTTCCATGCGGTAATGCAATAAGAGGTAAGCCATTAACTGATGCTGTATTAGAGACTTTGTATAAAAATACTTCAAACACAAACTTAATAATTATTGGTACTGCTTACCAGTCTTTTAGACCAATACTAAATAATTTTTTGCATAGTCAAAATAAGTATTTACAATCCTATTTTAGTGAAAAACAAGTTGCCTTTATTCCTCTTTTTTGTACAGCTAAAAACGGATTTTTAAATTATGACACAAAACGCGAACTTATTTCTTTTATACTAAATAGCTATATTCTGCCTAACTGTATAAAAACGTTTAAAGATGGTTTACACTGCAACATAACACATGAGCGGGACAAAACCGCTTTGAATAATATAGAAAATAAGCAGGATGCCATTGTAAATAATACTTTTTTATGAATAACTCAAACAACGACATGACTATGATGCTACTGAATATACAATCGGTCAGAAATAAGGTGGACGAGTTGTTAATGTTTGTAAACAGCGTTGGCGATCCTCATCTTATACTCTTGACTGAGCATTGGTTGACTGCGAATGAAGCTCTTTTTTTACCTAATTATAGTGTGTTGTCCATATTTTGTCGACATAATTTTATTCATGGAGGAACTGTTATTTTATTGCACAAAGATTTATGTAATTTGTATTGCTTCTCTGACTTTACAAGCTACAGTGATCTACTGGTTGAAAAGGAATTCGAATTTTCAATTGTTTTCTCATCTAAACTAAATATTTTTATTTTGTGTCTGTACAGATCACCCAATACTGATTGTGCTACTTTTCTCATTGGGTTAGAGACTTTACTTTTACGTTTTCCTGCACATGCCACTATTATTTTATCTGGCGATTTTAATATCAATTTTATGGATAAAGATAATTTCAACACATTGTCTTTGTACAATTTACTTCTGTCATTTAATATGAAAATGCATGTCGACGAGCCAACCCGCATTACTGCTAATTCATCTTCGTTGATTGATTATGTATGCTCAAATTTAAGTAGTGAAAGTTTTGAAACTTCTGTAATGAGCGCAGGATTATCTGATCATGAAACCATTATCAGTAAGGTTAAGATAGACCTAAAAAGTAACAGAACACTAAAGCGTAAGGGTAGGCTATATACTGAGAATAATTTTAGGAAGTTTTCTGAACTGTGTCTTCAAGCAAATTGGAACAACATTCTCATGTCTCACGATCCCCTCGAGCATTTTCACAAAATTTTGTATGACACTTTTAACAAATCTTTTCCTTTGGTTCACATAAAGAAAAATAGCAAAAAACACTGGTTTACCCAAGGATTAAAAATGTCAGCCCATAACATGCGCTGCCTTCATTACCTGAGAAAATATTTTATTAATTCTAGAGTATTCATGCGACACTTTAGTAAATATCGTTCTATATATAGGAAAACTATTAAGTTAGCTAAAAAATCCTACTATGATAATCGCATTGCTAGTGCTAACAATAAACAAAGGGAATACTGGGCCATTGTTGGTGAGTTGAGTGGAAGAAACGTCGAAACCACCCTTACAAGTTTAAAGTCTGACCAACTCAATGACTATTATGTCTCTGTTGCTTCTAGGATGAAAGCTTCAAACATCATACCGAGAGATGCACTACAGTATCTCAGACATGTGAATGTTCTTGAGTCTTTTTACTTTGAGCCGACAGATGTAGTAGAGGTTAAGCGAATCTGCTTTGAAGTCAAGAATAAAAAAACCTCTGGGTATGATGACATATCTATTAACATATTGTTAAATCTCCCTGATTTCGCATTTTCTGCGCTTGCTGAAGCTATTAACTCCTCATTTTTATCGGGTATTTTTCCTTCTTGTTTGAAGCTTGCCAGAGTAATACCTCTGTTTAAGGGTGGTGACAATGGTGATCCGTCCAATTTCAGACCCATTTCGTTGCTTCCGACTCTGGGCAAGGTAGTTGAGAAATTGGTTTATAAGCGCGTTATCAGTTTTATTAATAGACATAATATACTTTCCAGCTGCCAATTCGGGTTTCGTTCTTCCATGAATACTGGTGATGCGATCTTTGGCTTTCTTGAGACTCTGTATCTTAGGATTAATGAGGGGGATGTTGCAGCGGCTGTTTTCTGCGATATTGCGAAGGCCTTTGATTGTGTTGATCATAGGATTCTTCTTGCTAAGCTTCAGCTGTATGGTTTCCGCGGCAAATCTTTAGAATGGCTCGGCTCTTACCTTAAAGAACGCTCTCAAACAGTGCTCCTTAACAACAGTGAATCACTTCCACGTTGTATGAACTCAGGTGTCCCTCAGGGATCTGTATTGGGCCCGCTTTTATTTTTGATTTATGTTAATGATCTATCGGGCATTAATATTCAGGGAAGATTCACCATGTTCGCAGACGACACCACAATTCTTTGGCATGACAGCAATAGTGAGCGATTGACATTAAAGATTAACTATGACCTAATTAAAATTAAAGAATGGTGTAATGCTAACTATCTAGTTCTCAACATTTCTAAAACTAATATATTAACATTCAAATGTAACTTGAAAGGAGTTTCTATAGTTGATACCCCTGTAAACGAACTAGATTCAAGCAAATTCCTTGGGCTGCATATTGATAATCTCCTAAGGTTTGAAGATCATATTAAATATATATCCAAGAAAATATCTAAAGGATGCTATGCTGTAAGAGTCGTGTCTGGGGAGTTGAACGAAACTGCAGCTAGGAGTACATATTTTGCCCTGGTAGAGACTCATCTAAGGTATGGCATATGTTTTTGGGGATCATGCAGTAATTACCTCTTCACCGCTATTTTTGTATTGCAGAAGAGGGCTGTTAGGTATGTGTACGGCATGAGACCTTCTGAAAGCTGTAAACCAGTGTTTAAAGCTAAAAAACTTCTTACCCTACCATCCCTATTTATTCTGGAAACAGTATGTCTGGTTCACAAAAAGTACGTCACCGAAATTCATTCGCAGTCATACTACCCAACACGCAGTTCTCACGTGGCTTATTTGCCCATACCAACTTCCGACAAAATTAAAAGATCTCTTATTTATAGTGGCAAAAAATTATTTAATCATTTACCACTACAACTGCGTCAGATTGGCAATTTAAGAATGTTTAGAAGAAAGGCCAAAAAGCTACTAGCTGCAAAAGCTTATTATTCGGTAGATGAATTTTTTCATGACAGTCTAATCTAGTGCAATGTGTTGTGGTTTGGGTACATTGTGTAATGCGTTTTAGTGCTAGTTTTGTTCCTCCATTTATTGTATTTATGATTTTTATTATTTTTAGGTATTATTTTTTTTTTATGTAATCACTATTTAATGTTTTGTTGTTTTAATTTTTATGTCTTCTACTTTTAATTATTTTACTTGATGCTTTGTCTCTGAAAAGAATTTTATACTTTTTTGACAATAAAGCTTTATTTATTATTATTATTATTATTATAAATCTATTACGGAATTTGACTTACCCATCATAAGCGGGAGCCGCGACAAAAAATAAGCATTAGTAAAACGGCAGTTTCAAGGCCCAACATATTTTATTTAGATTACGTGATTAGAAGAAACGATTAGTACAAGTCATTTCGTAGTTATATCGACTAGAGTAATAAAAATAATCATTATTACGGTTGCTTCAACTATGATTTACAAATTTTTAATCTACTTTCGCCGCTCGACCGCTCCAATGCTCGTCGTTAACATCGGTCCAGAAATCACCCATTAAAGTAAGTAATTAACATTGAGCAACATGTATGATAATTAATAAAATTAACTTTGAATCACGTTTACTGAAAAACACCCCGAGGGTTTACTTTTACCAAACCAAAACTATCGCTTTACTGTCTATTATTATTTACTCGCAGTTTTCGAGTGAACACGTTTTGCATATTTTGCATATAGCTCTGTATAATAACAAAATCTTGATGGTATAAGTGCCTTAATAATGATGTGTTTAGTATCAAAATACGCGTAAAAAATCCGTGTTTAGGACTGTTATATTTGTTTAAGCATTTTTTGCTGATTTGGATGAATATTTTGGTATCTTTAATCCCAAACAAAGCTGAAATATAAATTAATAATTGTATAAAAAGTGGCATAAAGTATTGCTTATCAGTTGAAAGCAATAAAAACATACCTATGGAATTCCTATGATGGTAAATAAGAACAGGACCGGTTTTAAAAATTTATGAAATAATTAATTGATTTATATAAAATTATCAACTACCCAAAATGAATATTCAAAAATCATCATTTAAGTGCTGCTCCAAGAAGGAGTTTAGTAATTTTGTGTGCATTGTATGCCACGGAATTTTTCATCCCAGCTGTCTTGAGAGAAGAAATGCTGTAGTAAAAGTATTGGGATGTGAGATACTTTGTTCTGAGGACTGTCAACTTAGACAACAACTTGAGGAAGATAAAGCAATTAATTCAAGGGAAGAAATAGAAAACCTGAAAGTTGAATTAAAGAGTAAAAATAACCACCTAAAGAGATTAAAACGGAGTTCCGAAGCGCTCGAAGAAGACATAACCAGTACCGAACAGAGGTATATCGATACCATTGAAGAGCAAAAACTTATAATAATTAAACTGAAAAACGAAATAAAACAGCTACATGAAGTTAATTTAAAACTTATGAAAGACATTAAACATAATAAAGAGCAAATACACAGTGCAAATAGTCAAGCGGAAGAGTTAAAATGTATGTGTAAAAATATGATTTCAACGATCAGCACCCTGGAAGCTGAAAATAACTTATATAAGGAGGACTTAAGTAAGGTGAAAATGCAGAGTTCACAGGATGGCAGAAATACTGAAACAAAGACTGTTAGTATTCAGACAACAGGACCGGACTATAGCTTGAATACATATGGCTTAAATATTCTAAAGCGAAATATGTTGACACGCATTGAATCCACAACATCTGACGTAGGGCCGAAAGAGCGTTCTAGAGTACTGCTTTTGACGGATGATTATGGAAAAAAACTGTATGGGCCGTTGCAGAGGACTCTCGGTGAGAATTTTGCCATTCAAATTGTTAGTAAACCATTTGCAAGATTTAGGGACGTTGTCTCTGGTATAGACTGTTATGTTGGGGATCTCACTGACTCTGATTATGTGATTGTTTTGGCTGGTTTTAATGATACTGAAATTCGTACTGGGGACATTACTCTTTTAGCAAATAAGTGTTTCTATACAAACTTAATTATATTTACTATACCCTTGTATGAAGGTATGGAAAACTCCAATAATATTAAGTATGTAAATAATAAGATCATTAACACAACTAATAATTTGAGACTTTTTTCAATTAGCATTTATCTTCTCGATATTCAATACAGATTCTCATTTAGAGATTATATAATGAATAGTTGTTATTTAAATAGAGTGGGTCTTTGTAAATTGTCAAACTTTTTAAAATATGCAATATTTAACTTTGCATTGGCTAAGCCTCTCTCTACTTTGAGACAAGTTGTTACTAGTGCGGCTAACGATATTGCTATGCCCGCGGAAAACGCCATTGCTGTGCCCTTGACTCGTAGTGGGACAATTGTCAACACAGATAGAGAGGATTCGTCAGAAAACGTAAACTCGAATAGTTTTTTAGGCGCACCGATTTAACGCCTTGTATAAGCCATTCCTTTGTTTCTGACAAAAAATGTAATAAAGGTAAGCCATGTTGTAATAAACCAAACCAAAATAAGGGTAAGCCATGTTGTAATAAAAAATTTAATTATGCTGTCTGTCATCAAAATATACAGTGTTTAAGAAACAAAATCCTCGAAATTGAAACACATAACAATAATAAATTTGATATCATTACACTTAGTGAACACTGGTTAAGGAGCGACGAAATAAAAAGTGTAAATTTTGACAGTTACTCTTTGGTTAGTTTTTATAGTAGAACAAATAAATGTCATGGGGGCACTGCAATGTTCGTAAGGAATGAAAGTTCTGCTCTTTTTCATGTTAATAATAATATTTTAGATTTGTCGACTGAGGTTGACTGTGAGGTATGTGCTGTCGAATCGGATGTATATAATCTACTAGTTGTAACATTTTATCGTTCTCCTCTTGGGGATTTTAATGTATTTGTAAATATATTTGGTAAAATTCTAGATATAATTTTTCATAAGAGAAGAATAGTCATTATGACTGGTGATTTCAACCTTAAATTTAATAGTACTGATAGAAAGACCTTGGATTTTATTGACCTTATTAAATCTTACAATTTTTACACCACTATAAGCTCAGTTACCAGAGGTAATGCCTGTCTTGATAACATATTAACCAACCTTGCTGAGAATGATTATTCTTCTTTTACCTTTGACTGGGTATTGTCTGACCATTTTGGAGTGGCTATTGAATTTGATGCTGATATGATAGAGCAACGTATTATTTCAGTTGTACGCCAACCTATTACCCAGCATGGCTTAAACAGGCTTCACAAACTAATTGTAGACGTTGATTGGAATTTTTTGTCACAGCCAATTGTTGCTGAAAGAAAGGCTGAAGTCTTTGTAAGTGTTGTGAAACATTGTATTGCGGTTGCGTTCCCTAAGAAGGTGGTTCGCGGGCGTCGTAACGGTGATGTAAGCGTTAATTTCTTTAATAATGAGTTAAAGAGTATGAGAGATACCCTAACTCTGATGCAATCAGTCTATGTTCGCACAAGTTCTAATCAACTTAAGGAAGACATTAAGAGCTATCGCCGACGGTATCGTGCAAGTGTCCGTGAGGCCAAGGTCATTGCGCATGATGATTTTATCAAAAACTCAGCCAATCCTGCTCAAGCGTCATGGCAAGTTGTGAACAAGCTTAGATGTGAAAAAAAGAGGAAAGATAGTATTAGTTCTTTAACTCCAGATACTTTCAATTTGTTTTTTGCTAGTATTGCTTCAACTTTAATAACCCAGCTTCCTTCTGCTATCAATTCTAGTGACTACTACTTGAACAAATTAAACATAATAGATTCACCGCATTTTGAATTCTCTCATATTACCTATAATGAAGTACGTGATATTATTTTTGCCCTTAAAAACTCTCACAGTAAGGACTATTATGGTATCAACACCAAAATAGTTAAAAGTATTGGAAATATTATTGTAATTCCCCTGACAAAATTGTTTAACTGTTGTATTGAAGAGGGAATTTTTCCTACTGTTTTCAAAATTTCTAGAGTTGTGCCAATTTATAAAAAAGGTAACCTTAATGAGGTAACAAATTATCGTCCAATTTCTATAGTACCATTTATGAGTAAAATTTTTGAGAAAGCTCTTAAATCTAGAATTTGCAATCACTTTGAACAAAGTAATTTGTTAAACAAAGAACAATTCGGTTTTAGAGGTGGAAGGTCTACAACGATGGCCATTAATCAACTTATTTCTATTATAACTGACGCTTTCAACACTGGCAAGCATACAGCTGCCTTATTTTGCGACCTGACTAAGGCCTTTGATTGTGTCTCGCCTGACCTACTCAGGTCCAAACTGGAATATTATAACTTCTCTCGCCAGAGCGTCAATTTGATCTATTCATACCTTACACACCGTTTCCAGCTTGTGGATTATAATAACATATTGTCCGAACTCCAGCCCATCAAATACGGAGTACCCCAGGGGTCTGTGCTGGGCCCACTGCTGTTTGTTATTTATATAAATGATCTGGTGGTTTCTGAGCCCAGTACTGACTTCACTTTGTTTGCGGATGACACCACTGCAATGAGAACTGGGAAGGATGCTGATGGATTGCGGGAGGATCTGGGCGATTCACGGTCGGCGGTCTCTGATTGGTTTACTGCCAATAAACTTACTCTTAATGCGACAAAAACCGAGACTATGCTTTTTACCCTCAGCACTCTGGCTAACGTACGGCATGATCCTGAATCAGTCCGATTCTTGGGTGTTTGTTTGGATCATAGGTTGGGTTGGCACCCACATGTTGACAAGTTGTCAAATAAGCTTTCTTCCAACATCTATGTTCTGAGAAACTTGGTGGATATTGTTTCGGGAAATGTACTTGTTATGACGTTCCATGCTTTGATTCAGTCACATGTTTCATATGCTTTGCTTTCTTGGGGACACGCGGCTGCAACTGACCGAATTTTTGCCTTACAACGCAGAGCCATTCGGGTTATTGCAAGGTTGCCCTATCGAGCTGATTGCAGGGATATATTTAGCCAACTGAATATTTTAACTGTGCCTTCCATGTATATTTTTGAATGTCTTAAGTTTGTTAAAAATAATATTGACCAGTATACAAAACTAAGTGATGTACATTCACACAGAACTAGAAACGGGGGAGATATATTAATTAATTATCACAGAATAAATAGATCTAGATTTGCACTAAACTATTATGGACCTAAAATGTTTAATAAAATTCCTCAAGTCATCCGAGACCTTCCTTCAACAAACTTTACTTCTGTGATTAAAAAAATGCTCCTCTCAAGAGCATTTTATTCGATGGATGAATTTCATGGGTATAACTTTAACCAATATGAATTTCTTTAACACTTTAACACTTGATCTTTTAATGGTCTTATTATTTTTTATTTTGTTTTGTTATATATTTATTGTTCATTTGTTTGTTCTCTTCTATGTTATATTTTTACTGTTAGCTTTAGCAATTATTGACGTGTGTAAACATTTTCTATGTACTAACATCAATAAATACTTTGACTTTGACTTTGACTTTATAGTTTGAATTCAAATATCTTGATTGTTCGTAAGATATTAGAGATATCAAGAGATGGCTAGTTTCGTCTAGTATCATAATTTTTTATAGAATGTTTATATGCGTCTGGTATATATTTCAATATTTTCTCCGGTTCATTTTCTACAAAGGCCTTCCAAATTGATAAACTCAGAAAGTTAGCTTAAAACTTTGTCAGCTTTACCCTCAATTAGCGAGTTTTTCCGCTCCGTTTGTCCCGCAACACGTCCAATTAAAATTTATTTTACACTATATACAAATAATTAACGTGTAATGAAACATGGTCCTAAAGTAAAACTTTCCGGTTATCCAGTGTTTGCGATTATTTGGGTATACTTAGATGGAAGTTGATTCATTTTAGACAGTAATTATTTAAATGTAAAGTAAAGGCTGTGTGTATGCACGAAACATACTAAATGAAAAACTTTTGTATTCCATGAAAAAATTTAATCCAAAAAAGGACGTCTTATTAAAGCATAACAGAGCGCTTTCTGCCTAAGCCATCATCAGTGCTACCTGCAAAGTAAGTAAAAGAACCCCCATTAACGGAATGATTTAAGATTTAGAAATTGTTTGTTACATTAATATGTTAAAAATTATTAAGAATTGAAAGCAGTTGAAATAAATGTATGAAGTACGAAGGGTGAATTTTGTAATAAAGGGAAATAGGTTAATAGTTCTTTCACGTACTTAGTGGAAAACGAACAACATATCCACAAAGAGAACAAACATCAATTGAGATAGATTACGTTCAAATTTCAAATGGTTACATTTTTTTGGAAAAGGCTCATCTAATTTTATTAAAAAAAAGGAATAAACGGAAGCTGAACCACGGGCTAAAGGCCAAAGGTGAAAGACGCCACTATTGAAAGGGTTGATAAGTACACTGATGAGACAGGAAATGACCTACCAAAATGTGGCGGTAATTTTAAATTTTAAATATTAGTAGTAAGTCTTGAAAATAAAGAAGAGAAAGGTAATTAGGTTAATTAGATGAAATAGTAAACTATATTAGGATCAGACGTCAGCCCGGCACAACCATAAACCTTCCTCCCTTTATTTATTTAATTGATGTTGGTCAATGTGATAAAAGGCTTTGGTCACCAGATACGCAACAATTAAAATGACTGGTGATGACTGGAAGACAAGTGGCACCAGGCAGAAAAAATGACAGCGAGAAAAGAAGAAAAATCATAAGACATATTAGTATAAGTTTGTACAGGGTGATCCCCTATAATGTCGCCCCCCTATAACTTTTTTATTTTAAGTGTCCCAGAAAAAATAAAAATATGGTTATGTAGGTACTGAAAAATACTTTTTTTCAGCGTATAAAAAGTATTGGAAAAATTATCAGTATACAGGGAAAACCAAAAAGTTATTTTTTTTTCAATGGAACGCCCTATATATGAATTTATTTTTCGATTCCTTGTAAAATTCTAAGCATATTTTATGTATGATGTTATACCTCTAAAGTTAGTAGTTTCACAGCTATAAACAGTTGAAAATCGGTACTTTGGCTACTTTTCACCTTGGTAGCAAGAAGATCATCAGAGATGGAGTAAAATAAATTTCACATTCCTGTCTTAACTTTTCAAGAGCTATCTGACGGTACTAACTGGCAGGCGGTACCATGGGTACCAAATCTGGTACCTCGGTAGGTACCATAAGTTAACACCATCAGATAGCTCTTGGAAAGTTAAGATAGGAATGTGAAATTCATTTTACTCCATCTCTAATGATCTCCTTGCTACCAAGGTCAAAAGTAGCCAAAGTACCGATTTTCAACTGTTTATAGCTGTGAAACTACTAACTCTAGAGGTATAACATCATACATAAAATATGCTTAGAATTTTACGAGGAATCGAAAAATAAATTCACATATAGGGTGTTCCATTGAAAAAAAAAATAACTTTTTGTTTTTCCCTGTATACTGATAATTTTTCCAATATTTTTTATACGCAGAAAAAAAGTATTTTTCAGTACTACATAACCATACTTTTAATTTTTTTGAGACACTTAAAATAAAAAAGTTAAAAGGGGGCGACATTATAGGGGATCACCCTGTACTTAGTAAATTAAATATATTGCTTTATACAGTCCGCAACGTGTTGAAATTTCAAGAAAGCGTGAAGAGAAAATGCGCTACAGTACGTAGCACCATTTTGATCCATCGAGCCGAATATATCAAGAATAAGGCGACAGAAATCGATAAATTCATCGAAGATTTTTTTTGAGTCAGTGTAACAGAATGCCAGGGCCGGCGGTGATAGGTTGAGGTTTGGGGTTAAGACGAGCTCAGCGGTAAGTCTCTTTTGATTTGCATGCTTCGTCCCATCTTGGTGCCACTTTCTATTTGGGCGAGTGAAATATCGGAATTTATTGAATAGAAATTACATAGATTTGATTGAAGTATCGTATTATTTAATCCACATTGGTGGGAAGTACTATTGCTGGAAAGTGTTGCCAATGCAAATGTATGCTGTACTTGTTAGAATGTGTTTATTTGGTTAAATAAACATCGTGCTAGTCTATTTATATTCGTATACATAGATTTCATATAAAAATATCGTTATTTTGGGTCAACCCTAACCAACAATTTCTATTTCAGAATAAAATATTTGTAACTTGTGTGTGCCTTGTTGCCTTTTAAGCACTATTTAATATTGTGAATTGTACGTTATATTGTCACTGTTTAAATAAAATGGGTAGAAAATCGAATACACAAGTTGCTCATGATGAGGTGAAGGAATCTGTTGAACGTTTACTTGTGAAGAGACGACAACTTTTGAAGCAATTTGAACGATTTAGAGATTTTCTTAATAATGTAATAGGGACTAAAAACGAAGAACAAGTAACGCAGTTACAAATACGTTCTGAAAGAATTCAGCTAATTTTGGAACAGTTAAATGAAGTTGATGTTGAAATAGAGGTGTTAGATAAACATTCTCTATTTAACGACAATTTTGAGGATTTGTTTTTAATGGCAATATCGGAAGCAAAAAAATATATTGCGGAAATTGAAACAAAAAAGCAAATGAAGAATCATGTCCCTATTATGAAGTTTTCTCAGGATAACGAGTCAGTAAACGTGGGTTTTATAGTCCTATGTTACAAGGTGGGGCTAGGCTTCCAAATTTAGGGTTATCTCGATTTAGAGGAGAGTACAATAAATGGACACAGTTTAAGGAAACATTTGATGCACTTATATAAAAAAACCAGTGCTTGGATAATATTAAAAAATTTTGTTATTTGCTTGATAGTATTGAGGGTGATGCTAGGGGTTTATTACATTCATTACAAGTAACTAGGGAAAACTACAAGATAGCTTGGCAATTATTGGAAAATCGTTTTAATAACAAGCAGGTAATCATTCAATCGCACTTAAAGGCAATGTTTGAAGCACCAACGGTAGTTGAGAAATCGCACTTAGAAATTTGGTAGATAATTTAGAACGTAACGTGTGTGCCTTAAAGGCATTAGGAGAACCGGTACAACATTGGGATAGATTAGACATATTCGTTTGTTCGCAGAAACTTGACTATGAAACTAAAATACAATGGGAAGAAATTATAATATCAAAATTTCAAGGTAATCCTGAGCTTAAAGATTTTACAGAATTTATTTCAAAAAAATGTGGCGTTTTGGAAAATGTGGAGGTTAATGCTGTGTGGAAAACCACCTTTAAAACCGCACAGCTTTAATAACAAATATCACGGTCAAGGCAAGAGGCTAGCTTACGGCGCAACAGGTTCAGTAGTCAAAATAGCTTGTGAAATATGTAAGGGACAACATTTTATATATCGTTTTGAAAAACTTTTAAATTTATCTATACCAGACCGAATAGAAAAAATAAGACAATTACGCCCTTGTTTAAATTGTTTACCGGGAAATCATTTTTACACCAAATGTTTGTCAGATGGTTGTAAAAATTGTAATGGTAGGCATAATACAATGCTTTGTGATAATAAGCTTACAGATATCGCAACCCGCGCTACAAATATATTATAGATGTCGAGGAATAGGACTTTCAACAAATACCTAATAACCCGGAATTAATGTCGAATGAATTTCAAAATGAGCCATCTGTGGTAGCAACTTCTTATAGCGGATTAGGGGTCTCAAATGAGGTGCTATTATCAACAGCTATTGTTTATATTAAAAATAATCAAGGGGATTACGTGAAATGTCGCTCTCTCTTAGACAGTGCATCTCAAATGAATTTTATAAGAAAGGATTTGGCTAACTTATTGGGTCTAAAATTAAATAAAATTGACCTTAAGATTTCGGGCGTTGGTTGGTGAGAAATTAACTAGTATAAAAGAGCATGTTATAACAAATATAAAATCACCATATAACAATTATAACACTAATCTAGTGTTATACACTAATCTCTCCTTTTTTTGTGTTAGACAATATAACAACTGAAATACCTGTTCATTCTTTCAATATAGATGGGCGAGCACGTCCTCCGAATATAAAATTAGCTGATCCATGTTTTAATAGAACATCGAAAATTGACATTTTAATTGGAGCTGAACTATTTTATGATATGCTTTGTGCGGGTCAAGTGAAATTAAAAAATAGTAATTTAACAATACAAAAAAGCGTATTCGGGTGGATCGTATCTGGGAACATTAACAAAATATGTAGCAAGCCTCAAAGGGGGGGTGTATGCCATTTAACCGTTAGATCGCGGCACATATCAGGAGTTACAAGGTCAAATTGAAAAGTTCTAGTTAGTAGAGGAGATACCAACAAAAAATAGTAATTTAACAATACAAAAAAGCGTATTCGGGTGGATCGTATCTGGGAACATTAACAAAATATGTAGCAAGCCTCAAAGGGGGTGTGGATGCCATTTAACCGTAGATCGCGGCATATATCAGGAGTTACAAGGTCAAATTGAAAAGTTCTGGTTAGTAGAGGAGATACCACCAAAAAGGAGGTATTCTATTGATGAGCAAGAATGTGAACAACTTTTCGTGGAATCGGTAGAAAGGGACGAAACGGGAAGGTTTTGTGTAGCTTTGCCGGTTAAGGACAATATAAAGGAGTTGGGAGATTCCCTGGAATCGGCAAAAGTGAGATTTTTTAATTTAGAACGGAAGTTAGAAAATAATCTTACTTTAAAGGAAAACTATCATGCTTTTATGGCTGAATATGAACAGTTAGGACATATGTCAAGGATAGAACCGTGTAAAAGCAAAGACGACGAAAATTACGTATACGTGTTACCATACCATGGTGTCTTAAACGAATCGTCACTTACTACGAAATTACGTGTTGTGTTTGACGCAAGCGCGAAAACATCAACCGGCGTGTCGTTAAATGATGTTCTAAAGGCTTGGGCCCTCGGTTGGGCCAAATAATCAAGATGAACTTTTTAACATATTGCTTAGGTTTCGTCAACATAACATGGTAATTACCGCATATATTACTAAAATGTATCGGCAGATAAATCTCCAACCAAGGTATCGTGACTTGCAACGGATTGTCTGGCGAACTAATTCAAATTCTAAACTTAATTACTATCGACTTAATACTCTCACTTACGGCACAGCTTCGGCGAGTTTTCTCTCAACGAGATATCTTCGTCAGATTGCTCTCGATATAGAAGACCGCAATTTGCCGATGAGCAAGGCAATTGCCAATAATTTTATGTTGATGATTATATAGGGGGCGCGTCATGCGTGAGCGAGGCTATAGGTATGGCAGAGCAAATTACACTCGAGTTAAATAAATACGGACTTCCACTTCGTAAATGGTCGTCGAATGAACCGAAGGTCTTACAAGCGTTATCAAATACAAACGGAAAATATCGGATATTTTATCGCGAATGACAATATAAGAAAAACTTTATGGGTTTTCGGGGAACCCAATAAAGACGTATTGATATATATCGTAAAGATTGAACCAAGAGACACCCTTAAAATAACAAAACGTCTTATTTTGTCAGTAACTTCGAAAATATTTGATCCGTTAGGTTTAGTTGGTCCGGTAATAATTCGTGCAAAAGTTATTTTGCAAAGGCTTTGGATGCTAAAGCTTGATTGGGACGAATCGGTGCCTTTAGAGATTTTTACTTCTTGGAAACAATTATATAGTTAGCTTAAGTCACTTAATGAAATAAAAAAATCAAAAAATTTCCAAATACAACGGTTTTAGTGATGCAAGCGAGCAATCTTACGGAGCTTGTGTCTATTTAAGATCTACAAATGAAAATGGTGAAATACTGGTAAACATTATATGCGCAAAATCGCTTAAAAGTTTAACGTTACCGCGCTTAGTGTTATTAGATGCACAGTTGTTAGCGCGACTGATAGATAAAGTTATTTCTGCTCTTGATATCAAAATAAACGACGTATTTTTAGGGAGCGATTCTGCCATTGTATTAGCATCGCTTAAAGAACAACCAAGTAGTTGGACCGTATTTGTTGGGCATCGCATAGCCGAAATTCAAGAACTAACGAAAAACTTTTAATTGGGGGCATGCAATTTCAAGTCAAAACCCGGCTGACATAATTTCACGCGGTGTTGCTTCTAGCGAATAAAAAGACTTAAAGTTGTGGTGGTATGGACCTGAATGGTTACGATTTGAGTTTGATGAATGGCCGAAAAATTGTGTGTTGTACTTAGAAAATTTACCTGAACGAAAAAAGGTAAGACTTTCCTTTGTTACCACTGAAGTAAAACAGGATTTGTCATGTTTTACGAGATATTCTTCTTTGCATAAATTAGTACGTGTAACGGCTTTGAATATAAAATTTTTTACAGATTGTAAAAATCGCAATCTGAATGAAAGAGTAACAGGAATAATTACTTTAGCCGAATATAAAAATGCATTGCATTCACTCATACGCGCGAAGCAAAAACAAGAATTTAAATCTGAAATTTTGGAATTAAAGGCATCAAGGGGTATTGCTAGGCGAAGTTTAATTAAATCACTGGATCCATTTTTAGATATAAAAGATAGATTTCTACGTGTAGGCGGGCGAACACATGAATCAAATTTAGAATATAACACTAAATTTGCTATAATTTTGCCTCAGCATCATCCACTAACGAAATTAATTATCCTCAATGAACATCATAAACAGTTACATGCAGGGGTTCAAACAATTTTAGCTTCGTTAAGGCAAAACTGTTGGCCAATAAATGGAAGAAGTACTGTTAGAGATGTCATTTCAAAGTGTAATATTTGCTTTAGGGTAAAACTTTGCCTTCTAAAACAAAAAATGGGAAGGAAATCTGCCAAGAGATCGTGTAAATCCGCAGCGACCCTTTTCTATAGTAGGTGTAGATTTTGCTGGACCACTTAACATAAAAGATGGTAAATTAAGGAATCGAGCTTTTGTTAAAGGATACATGTGCTTGTTTATATGTTTTTTTTTACCAAGGCAGTACATATAGAACTTGTAGGAGATCTTAGTGCAAATTCGTTTTTAAATTGATTGAAAAGATTCGTCTCTCGACGGGGTCTCTGCAGCCGAATTTATTCAGATAATGCTACTAATTTTGTTGGCAGTGAAAATAATCTTAAAGTGGTTAGTGTAACGCAAAATCGCGATATATCGGACTTTTTGCTTAAGGATGGTATAGATTGGAAATTTATTCCTGCAAGGTCTCCCCACCAAGGCGGAATATGGGAATCGGCTGTTAAACTATACTTGGCGCGCCGAACAGATTCACCAATCGCGGAAACAATTCGTCTTATTTTATGATTGAATCGACCCAATGTTTTGTTTTTCATTTCGATTTTTCTTATCCATAATACAAAAAATAAAAATAGAGTGTGTTAATCAAAGTTCCTATGTTTGAAATCAATGGAATCATAAAATAAAAAGAATTATTGGATCCGTGTTTTCCGTGTTTGGTGAATCTGCGCGTCGAGTATAGCTAAATATCATATAACTCGTATCGTGGGTAATTCTAACCTCACCTTTGAGGATTTATCGACAATATTTGACCAAGTGGAGGCTGTGCTTAATTCCCGTCCCCTCACTCCAATTTCCACGGACCCAAAAGATTTCCCTGATCTGACTCCTGGGCATTTCCTTAACGGAGTCTCGTTAAATGCTCTACCTCAAAAGGATGTCACAGAAGTGTCAGTTAACCGTTTAGACCACTACCATGAATGTCAGAATTGTTCTGGAACAGATGGTCAGCAGAATATGTCAGAAGTTTACAACAACGGCACAAATGGAGCACTGAAAATGAAAATGTCAAGATTGGTACTCTGGTTCTATTGGCCGAAGACAACATTGCACCACTGCATTGGAAGTTGGGGAGAATCGTTGATGTGCATCCCGGTAAAGACGAGATTGTTCGCTTAGTTAGTGTTCGTACTCACAGCGGTACTGTTAAACGCGCGGTACAGAGGGTGTGCGCGTTACCTATTGATGATGCTGGCGAGCTATAGATGTCAATTGTATTGTTAACTAAAGTTTATAAGTATTGTTTTAAGCATTAGTAATTGTTCTATTCTAATTAACATATTATTTATATTTCAATAATATTGTATTGAAGACATTAACCATATTTGGTAATTTGAAAACTAAAATTTTCAAAGGCCGGTGGATTATGGTCAGTATATAGCATTAAATATGTAATAAAAGGCTTTGGTCACCAGATATTCAACAATTAAAATGACGGTGGTGGCTGGAAGACAAGTGGCACCAGGCAGAAAAAATGACAGCGAGAAAAGAAGAGAAATCATAAGACTTATTAGTATAAGTTTGTACTTGGTAAATTAAATATATCGCTTTATACAGTGCACAACGTGTTGAAATTTTAAGAAAGCGTGAAGAGAAAATGCGCTACAGTACGTAGCACCAGATGTTATAGGACCAAAAGAAATTTTTATATGTTATTCATATTTGGTGTTGCGGAGATGGGCAGGGCTGACTCAACCCCCTCATACAGATTCTGGAAGAGACAAAACTTATAAATTACAACAGAAAATTATTGCAATGCAGACTAGCTGACACTAAGCTAGATGACTCATTAGCAAAATGATGTAAAGGGTACCTTGTAAATTGGATTGGCGATAATTTTAGAACTAGCCCATATCTGTTTCAATAAGAGTATTAATTAAAAAAAAAATAAAAATAAGAAAAATTTCCATATCTAACGCTATATATATTTTTTTAATAAACAAAAATCTAAAATGACTGCCAATCCAATTTACAAGGTACCCTTTACATCATTTTGCTAATTTCATCTAGCTTAGTGTCAGGTAGTCAGCATTCTAATCAATTTCTGTTGTAATGTATAAGTTTCATCTCTTCCAGAACCTGTATGAGGGGGTCGAGTAAGCCTTGCCCATCTCCGCTATCATAAAAAAAAATCTTTTCGTCTTATAACATCAATTAAACAAAGAACGGGAGGCCAGTTTTGTGGGTTTTACCAGGCTGACGTCTGCTACCAAAATTATGTGAACCTTTTCAAAAAAAAGACGTAATCTTGCGAAATTTGAATGTGACCATTGCCAATTGATGTTTGTTCTCTTCGTGGATATGTTGTTCGTTTTCCACTGACAAGTAAGTTAAAGAACTCTTAACCTATTTCCCTTCAATACAAAAATCATCCTTCGTACTTCATACATTTATTTCAACTGCTTCTTCTTAATAATTTTTAACATGTTATTGTAACAAAGTCAATTAAATCAATTTCAAAATCTTAAAACTTTTACATTCCATTATGGGGGTTCTTTTACTTACTTTGCATGTAACACTGATGATGGCTTAGGCCGAAAGCGCTCTGTTATGAGGAAGAAGTCCTTTTATGGAATAATTTTTGCGTGGAATACAAAAGTTTTAGTATGTAATTATTTAGTTATTTACATATTTAACCGGTAACTTTTTGTGTTTGTGGCTTGTTGCTTCCAAGGTTATGATAGAAAGGTTTTGCGCTTCACTTCCTCACAACCAACTAGCAAAATGCCCCAAAAACCAAAAAACTGTTATTTTTAGGTACAAAATTTACATTTAAATGCTAATTGGTAGTGGTAAATATCAAAACTTGAGATGTTAAAACTTATAATTATTACATTTTTGTTTTTCTCTTCGCTTAAATTATGTTTCTTATAAGTAAACCTGTTCCTGCGTCAACGCTGCATTATTCAAAGGTTTTTAAATCTGTGGATGAGTAGAGGACAGAAAGACCGAGCTATCACTCGTCTTCCTCTCATTTAATAAGAAAAATCAAAATTTAGCAAGTAAATTAGGTAATTTTTTTAAGTAAAAATACTCAAAAAAAAACTATTAGAGTTAAGGAATCATCAGGTTTGTCCGTGTAATATTGGAACATTCTGTGTATTGACAGTTCTAAATTGCGATGTTAACACAACAACAATTTTAGTTAAACGTGCATTTGATTTTTTAAAATATGGTTGCCCATAATTTATTTGAAATTTAAGTATTTATCTACCTTTATAATCTGATGCAGTTATTCTTCTTATTTTGACAATTTTTTTTAGAATATTGATCTGTAATAAAATTTCATAAGTTTGAAAAAATATATAAATAATAATAATAAGACGCTTTATTGTCAAACTTTTTTAAAATTTGTAGACAAAGCTAGAGCTAGAGAACAAAACATATAAAAACACAAATAAAAACATACAATAAAAACAAACCTAACTATACAAATCTTTATACAATTGTCCAAATTGTACGTGGTTAAAATATTATGTAAAATATTAAATATCAAAATATTTGACATCAAATCCTAAACACTAAACACCAAACATTAATCATGAAATCATAAACCAGTGTGCGAGATGCTCAAAATTAAGTATTAATAAAAAAGTCGTTGACTGCGTATAAGGCTCTCTCTAGTAAATATAATCTCAGAGCTCTGCGAAATGCGGGAAACGATGTTATTGACTTCATTTCAAATGGCAGATAATTGTGCATTTTGTAGGGTATCAAGAAAACAC